>PVJI01002952.1:0-134115 GCA_004026765.1 Micronycteris hirsuta | reverse complement strand
TATTATTTATTATTATTTTCCATACAAACAACTGTAAACCTACATTTGCCCAACCCTGTATATTGTATTTACATGCCACAGACAATCTACAGAATGAGGCAGAGGCACTCCAAAATCCACCCCCTAAATCAGCTACATTTGTTAGATTTCAGAGGATGGTTATCTATGCAATTAATTTAACAATTCACTGTTTCTTAATTTCCCTTCCGGGTATAAAGTACGGTAGGTTCTACCCAGAATGTCTTTATTCAGCCTAAAACATTCACCAAGTATGCACGCGCTAGGAAAGAATACTCTGGGTGTAGCTGGTATGTCCAAGCTGAGCTAGTGGTGGCCTCTGTTACAACATTTAGCCTTAGGCAATAATCTCAGATATTTATTGACATTCACCCTTGAGATGTAAGGATACAGCAGGTTGGAGGGGTACCACCAAGACATATGAGAAAGTAAGAAATGTAGATATAAGCGAAAAAAAAAATAGAAATATGCCCCAAATGTACTACCACATGGGATAATTAGTAGAAGCATAACACCTGGAGACTTCTTCCCCCTTAACTTTTGGAAATTGAGAAAAACAAAAATAGGGGAGAGATTTTCATCATAAGATTGTAATTTCCATTATTTGTGCTTTTAAGATTAAAAGGGATAGAGGGAGCAGGGAGAATTTAGTTTTCATTTCATTTTCCTTAGGTGTGTGGAAAGGTAGTACGTATTTTCTTAGGTAGGTCATGTCCAGGGCGAAGACACATCAGTAACAAAAGGCTCGATTCAATTCCCCATCCTGGGTGGTCCTACTTCTGGCTGAAATGTTCTCTCAAACCAGGTGTGGAAAGCTGGCCGTGGAAGAAACACGCACCTCCGCACCGCCCGTCAAGCACAGCGTGACCGTTTCAGACTGTGAAGGCCTGAGCCAACAATCACGTGTCACCGCGGAACAGAAAGGCGCTTTCTAGGGAGCACCTTCTTCGGTAAGGAAAAATCTCCGCCGTTCATAAGCAATTTTAATTCGCCACACTATATTTTTATAGCCATCTCGGAACAATTGCAGACACTGTTGCAAATTGGAATTGCTCATGCAAATTCCTCGTTGCAAATTTTATTGCCACAAATGGGGTCCCTAAGAAGCGCTATTAACTTTAGTGGTGACTTGTTGCTCTCCAATTATGAGTCATCCTGAGTAAAAAGATTCAGGGATCATGTCCACCGTGGTGGAAAGGGAATGTACCCCACCAACAGTAAAAAGGAGGGAGAGTGAGATCCCAGAAGAAGAACACATCCTTGAAGTCAAAGAAAAAGAATCACATGAGCAACTGAGAAGAAAAATGGCAGCTGCCACGGAAGGAATGATTTCTAGCCTCTTCCTGGAGACCTGGGGTAAATCACCTGCCCTAGGATTGCCCCAAATTGGTGAGTTTTGCATAAGATTGAAAGCCTTGCAAATATGAAACCCTTAAAGCAATCACTTTTTTCAGGTTTTACCATTCAGACACTCATCCAAACACTATCGGAAAAATAAAGGAGACACAGAGAAAGCCATTCTCATGGTTAGCCATTAAAAATGGCGTGTTCGCAAAAGTTGGATGCTCTCTTTGTCTAAGACTTGCTTACTCACTATGGAAAATTTTGAGGGGAGAGAATGTGGAAAGTAATTTTAAATATCCATAACCCTTATGCAACTACTGTTAATGTTCTGGTACAGTTCCTTCTCAGCATTTGAAAGTATGTTTTTTACATACATAATATTACATATGCAATCTTATATTTTTCTTTTACTTTTTCTAATGTAAATTAAAAACAATGCCTGAACAGCTTTAATGTGTAATATTTTCTCCTACCCTTTCACTTACATATTTATTTTGCTACTGGTATGTGATAGGAATGTTATATTTTTTCCCTTTTAAAGAGCTTTTTGTATAGAGATTTCTTGTGTTTATGAATGACAGAAGATAGAAACATCTTGAGGTATGTAAGACATGTATTTCTAAAAAATAAATGTGCAATATTATGGGAGACCGTTCTGTGTGGCGTGGGCCCAGCTCCCACTGGGCCGGTGGAGAGTGACACAAGGCCCACGCCCACGGATGGGTTCTCCTGTGGGGAATCAGGCCTGCATTGTACCTAGGCCGCTTTGAGACTTGCTTTTTGCTAAAATCCTTCACCCTGGATTGAGGCAGCAAGGGCTTACTACAACTTCCTAAAATCCATGCTAACCCTTCCAAGGATGAGTGTAACCAGTTCAACCACTTTTCCCTTTGTATTTGCAAATATCCTTCTTTCTTGATGTAATTAGCAACATCTTTTCCTTTGTTATCTGTAAAAGGTAATCACCTACAGTGATCCTATGCATAGTCAATGAGGACCTGAGCATAGTAAATAAAAACCACCCTCAATGTAATGTGCCCAGAAAGACAATAAAAGCCTGTCAAGGCAAGAGTTTGGGCCCTCTGCTCTTGAGAGAGTGGCCATGCCTTCTCTTTTCCTCCACAGGACTGGGTAGTCCATGTGAATTTGTTTCATGTCTCGGCCATGATGCTGTGGACACTGCAGGCTGGTGTCTGCATCAAATATGAATATTTCTATAATCTTAGTCATTTAAGCAAATTTTATTAATGACAATTAATCACTTCAGCAATTGATGTCAGCTTTAGCCTTTCTAATTCTGCAGTTTCTCATGGGTCCCAGACAAGGCACTGTGCTCTTCTTTAGGGAGTGACTTGACTCTCTAAAACATGTCTCTAAGTATGTTTTGTTTAGTAGCTCCCCTGTCAAAGCAAACACAAGGAGGAGGACAGAAAGAAAAACAATTCAGGAGGCAGGAGAGGACAGGAAGAACAATTTGTTAACCATGCCCCAAGGCCTAGACCATTAGTGAACTTCAGATACATTATAACTCATTTCAAGGTCTTCTCTGAAAACATGAAAGTGAGTTCAGATTTAACAGAGTGCAAGGGTGAAGGGTGGGGCCGAGCGTTCAGAATGAGGAGAGGGCCAAGTGAAGTTAATGAGAGCGAAAGGCAGAAGAAGCCTCTCTCCGTGACATCCCCCTTCTTTTCAGTTCTTCAACTCCATTTCCAAGGTGTGGAACTGACCCCAGAGTCAGCAGAACTCGTTCAGCCCCGCCCTGGCACCCTGCTGGAGTCCCCTGGGCCAGGCTGTGCAGCAGCTCCAAGCGCCATAAGGTCATTGCTAGGTTTGGCACAAAATGCTCACACTCAGTGAAAATAGGCCTCTGAAGAAGAATGGAGCAACAGCCAGAAAAGAACCACTTAGCAAACACACTTCCAAGGAGGCTTAGCCTCTCGAAATCCTCTGTGCAAAAGTTCACACCATAAAACAGCTGCTGCTTAATGTCTCAGGTTCTAATTAGCCCTGAGCTCCAGATTTTCACAGAACTTCTGGCCAATGGAGTCCAAGCTCCTTTGCTTCCATGCACCGTTCAGTCCCATAAGGGCTCTTGGTCAAAAACTAGGTCACAGACTTATCCACTGAGAAACATTTACTGTCATTTCAAATGGTGTGTTCTGTTCAAGAGGTTACAATAATAAAGAAAGAGCAGCAAACAGGCTTTCGAGTCCTGGCATGCATAGGACAGCTTGGAATACTGCGTGTTACCTGATCTTAAGTTGGCTCTATCCGATTCAAACCACTGAACTCTGACCCTTTTTTGGATGCCTACAAACCATTTCTAGAATGTGCATACAAATCATTTCTAGAATGACTATATCAAATTCTATTTATGCTTTTTTTCCCAGCCTTAACCTAACAGCTCTATGCCAAAAAAACAAAACAAAAAAGTTCCTGTTTCAAAAAGTATTTACATGCTTTACTTCTGCCAAAGTTTACAGCATCATGATATCCTGCCTCAGAAAGAAGGGTGGGGCGGTCGGGGTGGAGGGGAATGGAGCAGGGCAGCTGTTCTTTCAATCAACTCCTGCAGAAAACCTCCCACTTCCCTCACTGCTTCTTTCACACCCCCAGCAAAGAGAGGCAGGAGCAGCAGGAGAAGTCTGATTTCTCCAAGGAGGATCAAGCTGGCTCCCTAGCTTTCTAAATTCCCACACAATTAATGGAGGTCCTTTGTCATTCACCCAGGAGCATCAGGACACAAGGCAAAAAGGTTTGTCTCTGCTTCCTCGGATGCTGACTCCCATTCTGATGGAGCCCAAGAGGCTTCAACTTCCTCCCCATCCATCCACGCAGGAATCTCTGTCCACACCCTAATCTCCATCCACACCATCCTCCCACCCCAGCATGCCCGAGGCACATGCGGCAATGTGACAAAAGTAGCAAACCAAAAGGTGGAAATTTTTAGCCCCTTCCAAGAATATGCTGGAACTCCTGCCCACAAAAAGACACAGCTGCTGTCAACAATCCCCATGTTCCTCAACTAGCATCCTCCAAGTTCAGCAACTGGGCTTCTTTCTCCTGGAGTGGGGGGAAGAGGAAGGGAACCTGAGAAGGCAGGAGGGAGCAGCTGTGGTCCACCCCTACTCAGCAGGCTGGAAAGCTCTCCTTTGTTAACCTAGAAAACCCTGGGGCACTGAGATCTAAGCGTGGCTCCACCCAAGCAGTACCTCACATTATTTTTTTCCCTTGAGTGGGCAAGCGGAGGAAAGGGAAAATAAGGACAAATGTGTTCCGAACAGAAATACTTCATAACCCTAACTTGGCTATGGGCAAGGACCAGATTACAGGCCCAACACCTCCATTTCTGTCCAAGTGGAAAGAGAAACTAACGACAGGGTGCAACCTTGATCCAGCTGTGTGAGCTCTGCTTCCCAGAGACGCTGCCAGCCCCCAACAGGATCAACACAGCCTCAAATTGCTCCTCAGTCCCCAGCTACCCACCCCGCCCCTTTTTTTTTTTTTTAATCCTTTAAGGTTTTTTAGTTCTTTTTGGTAAATTGATCCCTTTTAATGCCATGGTCATTGTAATTACTGTGGAATGGTCTTCTAACTTCAAAACTTATGTTCTTGTTATGAAATGATTCAGGATTAAAGCATACAGTACGTGCATATGAACCTTCTCAAATGACTGAACTGTAACCAAAGAATGTGAATTGATGTTGATGTCAGAATTCAGTTAACCATTTGGGAAAAAAAATCCAGGTTTAGGTAGCATTCATCCAAGACCAATGTCATAACATGTTGCCCATCACCTATTTTAAAATGAGTAACAAGTTGGCACATACTGGGTACTAATTGAAGTCATCATACATCTCTAAATGCAGTTCAATATTACCTAATGCACATTAACTGCCTTGAAAGCCCATTTGAATTCTATAATTAAAAAAAATTGGATTGCTTTGAAAGGCATAACTTTTTTACAGTTTTAGCCTAGTAAAACTATATAATTAACATAACAATTGTTGATATAAAAATGTATTTCTAAAATATATCTAATCTCATATAGATGTCATATACCCTTGCTACAATTTAGGTCACACTATTTATAACTCCCCCACACACTCTGCTTTTCAAGTTAAGAGAAAATAAGATGAAATCTAATTAAGCCAACTCCTAATTCAAAACCAGTGAAATCTAAATTGGAAATCTGATTCTTTTCCTCTTCCTCACCATTTCCATGACTATCTGAGCATAAATGGAGGATGGGGACCGAAGAGGATCAAGTAAGAGTTGGAAATGCCTGTCTGTTCTGAACTTCAATTTCCCAATCTAAGGCCTAGGCAGCGAGATTTATTTTTTTCCTTTTTATTGAATTTATTGGGGTGACACTGGTTAACAAAATTATACAGGTTTCAGGTGAACAATTCGACTACACATCATCTGTACAGTGTGTTGTGTGTTTACCAACAAGTCAAGTTTCCATCCTTCACCATTTATCACCCCTATTCCTTCCTCAACCTCCTAATACCTCTTCCCCCAGCGAAGAGTTCGTTCTCTCTCTCTCTCTCTCTCTCTCTCTCTCTCACCCCCTCTCTCTTTTTCTTAACAGCTGATTAAGAGGGCTATCGGTCAAATAAACCATCCCAGGAAGAAAATTAATGAATTTCTGTAGTTTTGATGGTAGAACTGAATCAAGCTGTGGGTAACACGAAGTGTATCTACACAGGCTTACAGATCCCTCTTGCCTTCTCCCTGCCCTTGGCTTGGCCCAAGGTTTGCTCACCTCCACCACCACCTGTAAGGACTTATTTGCAACCAAGCAAGAATACTTATTAACTTACTTAAACTCTATTTTTTGTCTTTCTTCAAAGAAACCAGAATATAAAACTCTTATTTCATTAAGACCCTAGACCATCAGGAGACACAAACCCAAAAAAGAAGAAGAAAAAAAAAAAAAAGGAAAAGATTCCCAAATTTATATTTATATATAAATATATGCTTCCATGTCTATTAGACACACTATCTTTATGTGCCAAGTGCCATAGGATTATGCTCGGAATGTCCAAGTGCTTACCCATAGGATTAGATTCATAAATAAAGATGACTAATACTTCCGAATCATCTTTTCTAAAATTATTGACTCAGCTGTAAGAGCCTTAGGCAGCCAATCAGAAACCTCCATTTAAAGTCAATACTCTTGCTAATTTTAGTGATTCACTCTGCCTATCTGACCACACACTGTTTACACAATCTGTAAATGCTAACTGCAACAATATCATATTCTCCCAACATGCAGAGAACTTCTTCAATACCTGTTACTGAATAGGGAAGGACCTAATGAAAGAATTTATATCCTAAGCCCAGAAAAGACAGTTCTTCTATGAAGACTGGGCCACTCAAAATACCTTAAGATAGAAAAGTGACAAGCAACAGGTTCTAGACATGCGAAGTAAATGACGGTCAAAGAGCCACAGGGCGCTTGCTCCACAGCTCCGTTACCTGAGAATACACTCTGTTCAAACGTGGCTGGTTGTTTGCAAAAAAAGTTCAACCACACAGTTGCCCTCTCCAGATACAGAGCTTTCCTCCAGTCACCCTCTTGGCCTTCGTGCAACAAGAACGAGAAAATACGGGTCTATGAAAAGCTTGCTTACCTCTACCTCTGTGGCTCTTGCAAGAATGGCTGTCTCCAGAGTGAATTTCAGAAGACGTGCAAACAAACATGGTCAGAGGAATAGAGCAGGAGAGGCAGAAACAAATCTTGTCTCACTGGACTTCGTATTTACCAAAATTATCCCATTCTCAGACAAAATTTTACTGTTACTTTTTAAAAACTGTCAAAGTATATCAAGGCTCATATTACTGCTGTTTCAGATGGCAGTCAGGACTCCCCTTGGTCACTCATTAAGGTCTCCACTTGACGCGAATGTGCCCTGTGTTCTTACAATTAAAACTAGGAAATTTAGCCCTGGCTGGCATGGCATCATCTCACAGATGGAAAGGTTGCCAGTTCGATTCTCGGTCAGGGCACATGCCTGGATGGCAGATTCAGTACCTGGTCAGGGTGTGTGCAAAAAGCAACCAATCAATATTTCTCTCCCTCTCTTTCTCCCTCCCCTCCCTTCTCTCTAAAGAGTAAATAAAGTTTAACCAAAAAAAAAAGAAAAAAACTAGGAAATTTAAACATTTGTCTATCTCTTTCACAATGTTAAACAGTAAGAATAATCTTACGTTAAATCAAGACGCTTACACTGTGAGAATTACTACTGGGAAATGACAATTTTTAAGTCTCTTACAGAGTGATTATGGCTACTAGCATGAAAAGGGATAATTTTCTATTTCGGTTAAGAAAAAAAACTCCAAGGTAAGACAAAATACAAAGCAAGCTGGCAGCATTTCCCTGCCTGGAGAGCACGCATCAATCATTCTGGCTGTCTTGTGTTAATGCCTCAACAAATCCACCAGTGAAATGAGAGCGTTGCCAATTTCTATGCATTTAAAAGAGGACAGATATGTCACACTATGCAAAACATGGCATCATGTGATCAGAAAAGACATTTAATAATTTGAAGCAGGACGATAAATGTCAGTGAATATTCTGAAATTTAGTGCCTCTGAAACAGACCTTTCAGGATGTTCCTGAAGTGTACTTTCTGCACTCAACCAATTTCTGTTTCTTCTGTAGTTTCCATTTGCAAAAAAACTTGGGATGTACCGAAGGCACGTGAGTGACATCATGCTTGGACATAAAGTTCAGAGAATAAAATACACATGCAATTGAGGAGGGAAAAAAACCAGCAATGCATTTTCCAGGACTTCCCTAGAAAGGCAGCCACTGTATCATATCAAATCAAAAGCGTTTGCCTATGGGAACTTTTATTACCACTCCTATCAAAAGGACGAGGGTGAGGGGGAAGCTTTCCAGTTTTCACAGGAAGAGAATGATTTCCAAACTATGACTTTTGAGAGCTCAAGAGAGGGAGTGACTTATTTGCAGTAAATGTGAAACACATGGTTTTCTCAGAGGGTTTTTGTCCACCCTGCACAGTTATTTCTCTCACATGAAAGAGACAAATTATTAAGATTTAAACACAATACCCCTTAGAATGTACCATACATTTGTGCTTAAAGCCTGAGGGCTGAGGCTTTAAAAAATAATGCTTCCAAGGGCAGGCAGGGGAATAGCGGCTCCCCACGCCAGAGACGAGCAGAGCAACTACACCCCATACACCAAGAAATACAGCTGGGTGGACACAGCAGCGAATGGGGTCCTTGCCCACTGCACCCCCTCCCTTTCAGAATGTGAAGAGACAAATTTCAGCCAACTCAAAAGGCCAGTGGCCTCACTGAAAAACATGGGAACCCACTCACCTAATGTAAGTATGGAGGTTTTCTTTTTCCTTTTTTTCCTCCTCCTTTCATCATTTTGTCAGGGTGCTTTCTCCTTATCCCAGTGGCTCTTAACCCCATTGTACAGTAGAATCAGCTGGAAGGTTAAAAAAAAGCCCTACTTTTCTAATATGCATCTAGATTTTGAGAGCCACTGTTGCATCCTCAACTGATTTCAACCTTACGAACTCAGCATTAAACTGCATCATTTAGATGTCTGATGAGATCTGCCAAGCAAGCTCTCTTTATTATTTTTTTTTCTTTTTTGAGAAGTCCAAGAGGCTCTCAAGGAAACATTAGTACATTTTCCATGGTGGGCCAAGTACACCCTCTGTTGCTACGTGCAGAGAGCCCCTAAGTATAGAACACATTATACATGGTATGGGAATTGCTACTCACTCCCATAGAGCCTCGGGCTCTCCGCCCCACCCCCACGGCCTTCCTAATGTATGTCACAGACAGGTCCAGAGGGAAGGCGTGGGAGAGCGTTTCTCAGGAGGTCCTATCCAATTTCCTAGCAATCTGTAACACAGGAAAGAGCTCTCTGCAGTCTGTCACTGTGATACAAATGCTTCTCACAGATCCCTCACCCTAAACAAACAAACATCCCCCTCAGCAGAGCAAGCACATTCCCTGGACGGCTCCGAGGATGTGACTGCACAGTGATGTCTGCGGACTGCACTTACATTCTCTTTCATTACAGAAGCTGTACACAATGAGCACCCCTCACTGCCCACCAAACACCTCCACCGTATCAGCTACCTGCCTCTCCACGTCTCAGGTGTGAATATGTCCATGGCTCTATAGGGATAAGACTACCAGAACCTTAGTCAGAGCCAAAGGACACAGAGTTCTTCCACAGTGTCCTACACGAAAAATACAAATCCTTCATTTCAGGAAAATCTACTCATTCATAGACCAAAACCAAGAACATTAAGGGGAAAAAATGGCAGCCTTAGATTTGAACATACAGCAACCTCAATGATACACTTTAAAACTGTATAGGCAAACGACATTCTAAATCTGTTTTTTTTTTAGTTTAAAAAGATAAATCCCTGTGTAGCTACATTAGTTCTATCAATATACGTTGTTTTTGCACATAACACAAAATTGGCTTACAATTTTATTTTAGAAGTAGAAGTCCATCAAATGAAGACTCATGTATACTAATAGCTGCCGTTTATTAAATGAGGGGTAGGTACCAGGCACTATGCTAAGTGTTTGATTGCATTTCATTCCCTCAACCCCATGGAAGAACTACCAGTGTCTCCACTTAAAGATCAGTTCATGATGCTTCAATAAATAAAACATGTCCATTGTCAGCAAAGCCAGAAGATGGCTGAGCTGGGATTTGGACGGAAATCTAGCTGACTGAAAAGCCCTTAACCATTTCCATAAACTACTACAGTATGTGTCTTTTACAAGTGAGCAATGTGCTGAAATGCCACTTCACCGCCATTTTCAAAAAAGGAGACAGGGAATCTGAATTCTGCTCAGACTGTTAACCTAAGGCAATTATACTTGGAGTCGTGATGAGGGTGGGGTTTGGAATCTTGCCTCTGATATAAACTGACCAGAGACAAGTTTCTGAATCTCCAAGCGCCGCGTTCTCACCCACAAAACGAGCATGCTGACCTCAGAGCTGTCGGGAGGCCTGACTGAAGTGGCCGCGTGACGCAGTAACTGCTAGTGTTCCTCCTCCTGCCGCCTCCTGTTCAGTCGGTTAGGGAAAATAAACCTTATCATACCACTATGAGAGAGGGCCTTAAAGAAAAAAATTGTAAAAAAATAAAAATGAGTGGAAAAATGAAAAGTTCTGCTTTAGAGAAGCTATGCTTCTGATCATTAACACTTAACGTGTTTACTGAGTCCTGAAAGAAATAAGTTGTCACTTAATTCACACTGAGGAGTTCCTATTTAAGAAAGTGAACTTTTTTTGTTATTTTGAAAGCAAATTATCCTGACTCAACTGTTTTCCACTCTGAATTTTCTGTTTGGCTTGGCTTGATTTTGGTTTTGACTCTTGTACTTCAACAAGTCATTATTACACACCCATTAAGTGCTCGGGCCTGTAAGAAATTTTAAAATTCTGAAAATAGGATTTTTACCTTGAGAAAAGTATAATATATGGTTGGGTTTTCTTAAAAGTAGCACACATAAAATGTGGGGATTAATCAATCAATTAATCAGCACTTGCCAGTGGCTAAGACCAGGAGAAGGGTGTGACCATTAAAAAAGTAGCAGAAAGGAGTTCCTTTGGGGTGAGGGGACAGTTCTGTACCCTGGTTGTGATTACCTGAACGTAAAAGGACAATAAATTTCATAGGGATATATACAGCACCCCCCAAAAAAGAATGCATGTAATAACTGGTAAAATCCAAAGACGGTCTCTATGTGAATTAATAGTACTACACCAAGGGCAGTTTCCTGGTTTTGACAATGTGCTATGGTTATGCAAGTTTGTCTTTGGGGAAAACTGGGTGAAGGGCACGTGGAAACTCTGCTCTATTATTGCAATTTCTGTGAGTCAAGTTATATTAAAATAAAACTAGCACTTTAAAAAAGATGAAAGATCTCTATAAACTGATATGGAAAGCTCTCTAAGATTCATGGTTAAGTTTTTAAAAAGGTAGCATACGATGTGTGTAAGATGCTACCTTTTGTGTAAGAGCAGGAAGTACAGAATTGATATCCTATTTCCTGGTACAGCATACAGAGACTGGGGAAAGGCCCAGAAGGCACTAAGGACAGTGGTTTCCTGTGAGGGCTGAAAGGAAGGAACTCGCAGATGAGGCACAAAATGGAAGGAGATTTCTATACTCCTCGAGTTCAGAGCCACTGTAATTATAATATTGTTTCAAAGAAAAAAATGAAAAGGGGAAAATGAAAAAAAGAATAGTAGGACAATAAATAATAACATCAGTGTAGAAATCTATGTCAAGTTCTTTACTGAATAATTTACACAACTATTTTTAATCCTCAAAACAGAACAAAGTGAATGATCGCTCTTTTCTACAGAGCATAAAATCAAGACTTAAGGGTACTTTTTAAACCTTTGGACTCTTCCTATTTAAGGTTTCCTGAAGTATCACACTGCTTCCTTTTTTAGTTATTGGGTTGGCCAAAAAGTTCATCTAGTTTTTTCTATACAATAGCTCTAGCTGTTTAGTTGTCTTTAACTTCATTCGAAACAATTTTGTAGATTGTATTGTGACAGCTGTCATATCAGTGCGTATTTTTTAAAAACTGAGCAAAATTGGTGAATTTTTGTGCAGCCATTTTAATATTAAAGATGGAAGAAAATATGCAACATCTTCAGCATATTATGCTTTATTATTTCAAGAAAGGTAAAAACATAACTGAAATGTAAAAAAAGTAGTATAGTATATGGAGAAGATGCTGTGAATGAACGATCAAACATGTCAAAAGTGGTTTGCAAAGTTTCTTGGTACTATTGGTACTAAAGAATTATTTTGGGCCCCCGGCTGGTGTAGCTCAGTGAATTGAGCACGGGCTGGGAACCAGAGGGTCCCAGTTCAATTCCCAGTCGGGGCACATGCCTGGGTTGTGGGCCAGGTCCCCAGTGAGGGCCATGTGAGAGGCAACCATACATTGCTGTTTCTTTCCCTCTCTTTCTCCTTCCCTTCCCCTGTCTCTAAAAATAAATAAATAAATAAATAAATAAAATCTTAAAAAAAAAAAAGAATTATTTTGGCCAAATAATTCTTTGCTGTGGGGCTGTCTTATGCATTGGAAGATGTTTAGCAGCACCCCTGGCCTCTACCCACTAGAAGCCAACAGGGGGAAATAGCTAGCATACTAAAAATATTCAAATCAATAAAGTTATTGGTGAAAACGCAAACTGTCTCTCATTTTATGGAATAAACTAAACAGACTTTTTGGCAAACCCAGTAAATTTGTTGGGGTAACATTAGTTAATAACATTAAGTGTTTTAGGTGTACAATTCTGTAATACGTCATCTGCATATTGCATTGTGTGCTCACCACCCAGAGTCCAGTCTCCTTCTGTCATCACACATTTGATCCCCTTTACCTTCTTCATCCCCCTTCCAAGCCCTTCTCCTCTGGCAACTGCTACAATGTTGTCTGTTCATTCATTTGCTGCTTTCTGTTCTATACCCTACATACGAGTGAAATCATAAGGCTCTTGTCCTTTTCTGTCTAGCTATAAAAGAAATGCAAATCAAACCACAGTGAGATACCACCTCATACGTGTTAGAATAGCAACTATCAATAAGACAAAAAATAACCGTTGGAGAGGATGTGAAGAAAAGAGAACCCTCATATGCTGAGGGCAGAATGCAAATTGATTCAGCCTCTATGAAAAAGTTATGGAGGCTCATCAAAAAATTAAAAATAGAGCTACCATATGACCCAGAAATCCCTCTTCAGAGTATCTATCTACCATAAAACTTTAAAACACTTATTTGTAAAGATACAAGGTCTCTCTGGAAAAAGCCCAGCCATTGTTAACATAACAAGAACAGTTTGTGTGACATTGATATAACCTGGCAGCTAAGGAGAGTGGACTGGAATGCACATGCATGAACAATGACAACTTCACTGTACTAGTCAGAGGGGGCAGTAGACACCATTGAGTGAGCATGTGTGCTGTGTGGTCATCACATTAAAAATGAGAGAGTAAGGGTCCTGGTTCGATTCCCCGTCAGGGCACATGCCTGGGTTACGGGCCGGGTCCCCAGTGAGGGCCATGTGAGAGGCAACCATACATTGCTGTTTCTCTCTCTCTCTCTCTCCCTCCCTTCTCCTCTCTCTAAAACAAATAAAAATAAAATCTTAAAAAAAAAATGAGGGAGTAGAGCAACAGATCTGTCTCAAATTTTGCGTTAAGCTTGAACATTCCTCCACAGACACTATTGGGATGATTCAGAAGGCCACAGCTCTGGGCAACTGGCGAATGGCAGTTTAATCACAACAATGCACCTGCTCATGCGTCACGTCTGGTGCTGAGTTTTTGGCAAAACAGGTGACTCAACCCCACTACAGCCCAAATTTGGCAGCCTGTGACTTCTGGCTTTTCCCAAAACTAAAATCACCTTTAAAAGGGAAGAGATTTCAGTCCATCGATGAGATCTGGGAAAATATGACGGGGCAGCTGATGGGGACTGGGAGAACTACGTGAGGTCCTAAGGTGTCTACTTTGAAGGGGACCGAGGCATCATTGTCCTATATACAATGTTTCTGGTATCTTACATTATCTTCAATAAATGTCTCTATTTTTCATATTATACGGCTGGATACCTTCATGCATCCCTATGTTCACTGCATCATTACTCACAATAGCCAAGACATGTTAACAATCTAAATATCCTTTAACGGATAACTGGATAAATGTGTGATACATATGCAATGGAATACTACTCAGCCATAAAAAAGGATGAATTATTATCATTTGGAAGAACATAGAAGAACCTAGAGAGTATTATGCTGCGTGAAATAAGTCAGATGGAAAAGGACAAGGACCACATGATTTCACCCATGTTGTTTATCTCAGTGCCCTTGTACACGGCTTTTCCTTTGCTGAAAACCACTCACCCCTCTTACCCTACTTTGCCCAGAAAACTTCTATTCAAACTTTAAAACCAAGTTCCTGTCCAGTTTTCTCGGAACCTCTCTCTTCAGTAGGATGAATATTTCTCTTCTTGGTCTTCTGTATCTCATATTAAATTAAAAAATAACTTTTAAGATATTCTTAACTGTGTTTAAATCCCAGCATCTAGCGAAGTGCCTGGCAACTCTAACTGTTGCTCAACCAAGTTCCCTCAGCTATAATGAACTCTTTAACCCTCACCATGAAAGGAATTAAAAGGTCTTCAAAAGAATTAAGACCTGTCATTAAAAAACCTCATATTCACTTGCTAAGTGTTAAAATGGTAGTTAAATATTTTTAAACAAAAGTGGCTACAAGTAATTTTAAAATCACCAGTATCTTAAGAGAAATCTCTCAATTATAAGTGTACATAAGTACACATTCCTTACAAAGTCTTTAATACCGAATTTCTAAGTGAGGCTAATTCCTACTCTTTTTTGTAAATTCTTTATAAACTATGACTTCATGGTAATAACAAGTAAAAAAGTAGTAACACTTTTTATTTAAAAACTGTAATTTTTAAAAATTTTTCTAAGCATGGCCTTTTTCATTTCCTTTCCTATGCAATGTATTTACCTTTGAAGGTGAAATAAAGGGCATTTTGCTCAGAAGAAACCTTGGTCCTTCAGTGCTGAGCTTCTCCATGACTTCGTGATCATTTATTACAGCATGGATTTCTAGCCAGGCACACATAGCTAGCTGACTTTAGAAGCTGTTATTCTCCTCAAAAAGAATTTGTCCTCCAGAGAACATGGCCCACATGACTCATAAGTCAAATCAACAGTCCAGTGCCAGGTGTGGCCCAGTGGTCAGAGGAGCGTGAGCTCCAGCCTCGGCGTGCACAGGTCCGCGCTGTGTCCTTGACCGAGTTGTCTCCTCCTGCTCACCTTCCCCATTGGGGAAATGAAGTTATTTTGATATCAAACACACTGAGGTTTGGGGAAGATTAAGTAACTTCTGACACATATAAAGAGTTCA
The DNA here is from genome assembly GCA_004026765.1 of Micronycteris hirsuta. Taxonomy (NCBI): domain Eukaryota; kingdom Metazoa; phylum Chordata; class Mammalia; order Chiroptera; family Phyllostomidae; genus Micronycteris; species Micronycteris hirsuta. The sequence continues at coordinate 118,769 of PVJI01002952.1, read as the reverse complement.
GAACAAGTCCTAATATATGCCAAGGATTGACTAAATATTAACTATTAACAATATATAACTCTGACATATGGTACATGCCAAACAAATGGCATTAATTCAAGAAGGAGCTTGTCTCTGTCTAGTTAAGCTTAAAGTATCTGAAAGAATTATTATCTCAAGGTCATTACAAAAGATAGAGAAAACTTTGCAAAACTTCAAAAACACCAGAAATGTGATGATAGAATGCATATATCTTCAGGCAGTATGTGCTAGCAATACGAGCTGCTAATTCACTTTCTAAGAGATAAGCCTGACTCTCTAAAGAAGGAGACACACATCCCAAATCCTGGACTGTCTTCTGCTTTGAGGATTTTGATTTAACCAGAGAGTTTAATTGTTCCAGATGTTTTGCAGCAACATTTCTTTTTCAATGAATATTCCAAAACATGGATCTTTACAATCAATCAGATTTTAAAAAAAAGAAAGTCTATTCTAATGAGTCTTTACCAGAGAAGGGGGGTCCTGAGATGTAGTTGGATATGTTCTAAAAGGGTTTGCATTGCCCTTTGTTTAACTGTCCTCGTAGGCTTTGAGGAACCTTTCATAACCCAGACACAATACTAATTCCAGCTATGCTACATAAAAGGCTGTCTTTGGTAGCAATAGTATTTAAGTCATTGAAATCAGTATCAAAACCAACAACTGGGTGTATTAAATAATCAGAAAAAATATCTTTCTTTCATAGGGAAGCAATTCAAAAATACTATTGAGGAACCTAGATATTTATACACCTATGTTCTTTTTTTTTTTAAGATTTTATTTACTTTTAGAGAGAGGGGAAGGGAGGGAGAAAGAGAGGGAGAGAAACAGCAATGTATGGTTGCCTCCCACTGGGGACCTGGCCCGTAACCCAGGCATGTGCCCTGACTGGGAATCGAACTGGCGACCCTTTGGTTCCCAGCCCGCGCCCAATCCACTGAGGCACACCAGCCAGGGCTACACACCTATGTTCTTAATAAATAGCATTATTCACAATAGCCAAAGGGGGAGGAAACCCATTCATTTCATTGACAGATGGATGGATAAACAAAGTGTCTTAGAGACACACAAAGGCATATCAATCTGTCTTAAAAAGGAAATTCCGATACCTGCTACAACATGGATGAACCTTGAGAACATTATGCTAACTGAAATTAGCAAGTCACATAAAAACAAACTGTAGGATTCCACGTACAATATATCTAGAATAGTCAAACTCATAGAGGCAAAGTAGAATGGTGATGGCTAAGGCCTGGGGGGAGGGTGGGCTGGGGAGTTAACATTTAAGGGGTACAGAGTAAGTGGGAGAAGATGACAAAGTTCTGGAGACAGATAGTGGTGAAGGCTTCACAGTAATATGAGTCTTCTTAACACTACCAAATTGCATACTCAACAGGATTAAAAATGGTAAATTTTATGTTATGTATATTTTAATACAATAAAAAAATTATTGAGCTCCTGCAACACATATATAGAAAGAGAAGGAACAGGCAGTTATAAGTGAACTTGTAGTGAAGAAACAGTTCATCTAGATAATTTTGAGCAAGAAAGATCCTAAGAAATTATCAACACTGCTTTAATTCTCTTTTTTAAATGGGGGGCTCCTCTTTGTTTTAGCTAAAAAGACCTCACTTTAATATGAAAATAGAGTAAAAATTAATCCTCAAAAAATGTTAAAGAGAAAAATATTCAAACCCTACTTATATTCCAGGTCTCAATCACATAACACTCGAGTCATGTTTGGTAACTTGGATGTCTTCAGCACAGCCGTTATAGCAAAAATTACAGGAATCAAAGCTCCCATCTCAAAATGGAATTTGAGCCATCCATAATCTTTACTGTCAAAGCAATTCCTAATAAATTTCAGTTAGGTTAATCCCATTAAGATCTAACATTGTTATCCTTTTTAAGTGAAAACACATTTAATTAGTTCATGGGAACGAAGAGGCAGTCTGGTTCTGCCACTTCAATATCCGTTTCTCAGGTCCTATGGACATGATATGAATATAGATAGGACTATTTGCTTCTGGTATTTCACTTGTCTTTCTTTCTTTCTCTTTACCCTTCCCTGCAGCCTTACTTATTGAAATTTTACAGTGCCTGGCTAGCAGAGTGCTTTCAAAGGAGGAGGAGCTCTTCAGAAGGAAGGAAGATCAGTAAATTATTTTCTGTGACTACCACATCCCTCGTGATGAACCATCAGTGAGGTAGGTTCAAAAAAGAGCCCCTCTGTAGTGAACCCCGAAAAGCCAGTCTGCTGCAGATCTGACCATCTATTTCTTTTGAAACACTAAATAAAAGCTCACCGGGCAAGCTATCTTTGTCCCAGACAAGAGTAGAAATATACATTGTAAATTTGATCTCACGGTTGAACAGGAGTAGAGAATGAATGAATGCTTTCATGGGCAGAAAGATGGACAAGACAGCTGGCAGTCCTGGACTGGTTCTGATAAAGCAGGTGCTTCACTAAGCCAGGTTACAAATAGTCATTTTTAAAATAAACCAATAGAAAACAGGGCAGTGTGATATATAATTGTTAAGGTTGGGGAGCGGTAGAAACCAGGTTGATCAGAATGAGCTTACGGGAAGTCTTAGCAGATCTTTAACTCAACTCATGCGTCTGCATGAAACAATCTCTACTCGGTAAGAGTCAACCCTTTGGCATTTGTGTATTCATCTGATTTAGTATGATCTGGAAGGATAAACACAAAATGTTTCAATAAATATGAATTATTTTTCTGATTCTTCAAAGATAAGGTATTTTTAATTTCATTCTGATTATAGGTTTTGCTGGAATTAAAAACAGGTGGCAGATGAATATTTGCTATTGCTGGCAGCAAGTTTGCATATCAATAGAAAACAGAAATTTTCTAATCACATAAATCATATATTGTAATCACATGAAAAATAGTGCTTTCAATTTCTTTTGGTGAGAAATTTTTTTTAAGCTCTAAGAATCAGAGAACCTCAAGGCCAACACGTCAATAACCTGGCTAGGTACAGATGAGTCCACAAGATGGTTTGGGAAATACATAAATGTCTATTTCTTTTCCTAAAAGACATTAGATTGTCAACTGTGACCAATCAGGTTTTAAACGTCTGCTGTCAATTAAGAATACATTCCTGAATTGATTAAATTTTTCCCATTTTTGAAAATGAAATTGGGTCTTTATTTCTGCCACATCTGCCATCAGCAAGGAGAAGGGAAGGGCATGAAATAAAATAAGCACTGGCATCCGGAGAAGCTTACCTCCTCCCCATATTTTTTATTGGAAAAATAAAATTTGTTTTCCAGTAAGATATTTCATTTTTTAAAAAAATCTGTTTCTACTCAAGGCTAGAGTTCTATTTATTTTTAAATGAGGCCCATGAAACCTCCCAAGTGCGACTTAGATTTACATCTGGCTAATCCCCCAAATGTGAGGACCAAGTTCATGCTGTTTATTTCTAATGAGTTCTGTGATTTTTGGATAACACGTGTGAGAGATAGCAAATTAACTACTGCTAGTCAGCAGCAAGCAAGCAAAAGATGTCTTGGGAAGCTAGTGTGAGCAAATCCTGCAAGTCAATTTCTAATCACACTTGCCAGAAACTTGGGGGGAAAGGTGATAAAACCTGCCAAGAAAAACCAGTGGTAAACTTGTTTCCCTTTCCTTTTTCCATGGAATTTTTCAACACTCAACCAACGAATACAGCTCATTCTTTCCTTTCCATAACTTTGGGACTGCAAGGAAGGCTCTGGTCCCGCTGATAGTCTTAGAAAAATGAAAATGCCTGTCACTGCAAAACGCACAATACCATTAGTCTCTGGAAGTTCCCACCTACAGAAAGGGAGCTGCAGAGGTGCGGTGGGAGGTCACGTGCAAGCTACAGAAACACATATTCTTCCCCCAACCCAAGACACCTACAGGTGACTAGACAAACGATAGCCAAATCTCCTTACCTAGAACTGGCCAGAAATACTGTGCAACCTGTCTGCACCAGCTGAAAACAAAGCAACAGATAAAGCTAGAGACCACAGAGAAACACTCCCTGACACCTGGTCACTAACAGACTAAGAAACACAGTTCAAACCATTTCCATCTAATTTCTCATCTGAACCAAACCAAACACAGGTCTTAACTAGTGGTTCTGAACCATGACTATAGTTAGAATCACCTGGAGAGCCTGTAAGCCATGCTAACACTGGGACCCACCCCTTTCACCACTTCTACCCGCCCCAACTCAATTGGAACCGATATCTCCTGGAGTCGGACCAAGTGACCAGTGTTTTGTTTTGTTTTGTTTTTTCAAAGCCACCCACGTGAATCCTACTGTGTGGCCAGTAGTTGAGAACCACTTTAGAAGTGCAGGCATACCTCATTTTATTGCATGTTGCTTTACTGCATTTCGCAGATGTTTCTTTTTTACAAATGGGAGGCAAAAAGATTATGACTCACTTCATTGCCATACTTGCTTTATTGCAGTGATCTGGAACCAAACCCACAGTATTTCCAAGGTGTGCTTGTCTGCTCTTTTTTAAATAAAAGAGCTAATTTATCTATTAAGTAAATTAGGTCCGTAATTTCACTCAGTCTGTGCTGTCCCAGAAAGCCCTGGCCATGACCCCACCACCACGCCCCCACAGCACGCGGGCTTCCATGTGTGCCGCAGGCTGAGTTGCAGACCCTCTGCAGTGAGCGGTGCAAGAACACTTGTGACAGGCCCCACAAGGCAAGGAAAGCTTAACTCCATCCTTGGTAATTAAAAAGCAAAAACTCCCAGTTCCCTTTACAACACCTGTGACACCAGATATGTGGGGAGTTTTTTGACAGCAAGCAATTCTCCAATTCTCTACGGGCACAGAGAGAGTGTCCTACAATTTAATTCATTTCTGACATTCACTGTCCAAACTCAGTGCAGACCCCACTGGATAAGGGCTCGGTCCTTCATATGCCAACTGCAAGACCAGGTTGTCCCCTGTACTCTGACCAACCAGCTGTGAATCAGAGATTTCCACAACCCATTCCTCCAGTTCTATAATTTATTAGAACAGCTCTCAGAACCCAGGAAAACAATTTACTTACCAGATTACTGGTTTGTTAGAAAGGACAGGACTCAGGAACAGCCAAATTGAAGAGACACCTTGGGCAAGGTGTACGAAGCCTCTCTGCTCTCTCCAGGCACACAATCTCCCAGTGCAAGCGGAAAGTTCTCCAAAACCTTTCTTATAGGGTTTTTATGGCAGCTTCATTAGGTAGGCATAACTGATTAAATCATTGGCCACTGGTGATTAACTGGGTCTCCAGCTTCTCTACCCTCCCTGGAGATCAGGGGGTGGGACCAAAAGTTTCAATCCTGTAAACACACAGGGCTGGTTCCCATGGCAACCAGACCTCCTATTTAGGGACCTCCAAAAGTCAATCATTAACATAAACTCAGATGTGGCCGAAAGGGGCTTGTTTTGATTAACAAAAGATGGTCCTCTCGCCTTTAGCACTCCACAGCTGTTTCAAGAGCAGGGACAATCACCAAATATTGAAACAAAAGGTACACCCATTGCCCTTAAGAAATTACAGGGGTTTTAGGAACTTCAGCCAGGAGCCAGGGACAAAGACCAAAATATATATATATTTCTTAGTATATCACAGTGATCCAGGTGTAAGTATTTTGAGTGTCTCGGTATATGTCATAGTGTTTAACACAAAGACAGGTGTAAAATAGGGTGTGCAGTGAGCATAAAATATTGGTTTTCTTTAGACCAGTGGTTCCTTAGCCCTGCTATGCATTAGAATCACCTGGAGGGCTTGTTAAAATTCCTCACCCTTGAGTCTCTGATTCAGTCCATCAGGGGTGGGGTCCAGCTATTTGTATTTCTAACAAGTTTCCAGAAGAGGCTGGTATTGATGTCAGGACCACACCTAAGAATCAGTGCTCTAGACTACACTTCTGACACCTTCAAATACTAGAAATACCAAACAGAAATTTGTTTTTATCCCCCCTCAATTTTATTGAGATATAATTATCATACGGCACTGTATAAGCTTGAAGTATACCACATAATGATTTGACTTACATGTATCATATAAAATGATTACCACAGTAAGTTAACATCCATCATCTCATATAGGTACAAAAAGGGAGAAAACAAGGAAAAACATATTTTTTCCTTGTGATGAGAACTCTTGGGATCTACTCTCATAGCAACATTCAAATATACCATAGAGCACAGCGGTACACCCAAAGTCACCATGTGGTACGTTGCATCCCCGAGAGATCTGTTTTTCCAGTATCCATCCCTCAAACGGGAGTTATTGAATATAGACTGGATATTTGATTTGAAGGCATTATAGTTTACTATTGTTTTAGGTGTGAAACTAGTATTTATGTTTCAAAAAACCATGAGCTCTTATCTTTAAGAGATATGCATTGAAAAAACTTTTAACAGGACAGAGTTGACATCTGTCATGCATCCGGCCTCTCCGTACTCAAGCAAGGAAAGAACCAGGAGAACAGGGACCATTAGGATCTTGGGGCAGCCCAGGAGAGAGCAAGCACCAAGCTGCAACCACAAAGGGAATCAGTGCAAACCTTTACGTGGAAATCTTCTCCATCCAGAAAGTCTCTTACCTGAACAGGCGAGTGTTAGCACTTCTGAAGCCTCCTGAAAGTACTAGGAGAGAAAGGGAAACAGAGTCAAAAGTTGCCAGAATGTACAGGAGGAAACAGTACAGTAAGGTTTCATTCAGTACATGTCTCTGTCTACCTGGGGGCAATTTTGGAAAGCTGTTTATGAAGATTGGCCTTGGAGCTGACTGCTCTGGAGCCATGTCAGGGACTCAGTTCAGAATGGTAAGCCATCCTCCTTCCTGGAGAAAACTGGAAGCATCTAGAGACACATGGTTTTAGCACCAGCTCTGACAACTTCTATTCTAAGGCAGGGCAAGCCCGATATTCTCCCTTTCTGGGTCTAGACTTCATTACCTAGAAAATGAAGTATTTTAGACATTCTCTATAGTGACCCCCAAAGCTAACAGTATATTACATTTGAAAAAAAAACTGGCCCTAGGATGTAATCAGAAGAAAAGAAAGGGAACGACCACGAATATATATCCTAGACCCTACATAATTATTTCTGTAGCTTATTTTATTTAATCTCTAAAACGGGTTTTGTAAGGTCAGTCTTGAAGCAACAGAAGGCTATGAACAAAGACTGTGGCTAAGAGTATGCAATTACTTGCCCAAGGTCATAGAACTAGCAGTAGCAGAGCCACGGGTCAAAACCAGGAGCTGGCTGGTCCTAAGGGAGTTCTTCCCACTGTACCAGAGATTTCAACCTTTTTCATCGAGTGGCACACATGAACTAATTACCGAAATTCTATGATGGCAAGTCAAAAAAAAAAAATTTTTTTTTTTTTTTTTTTTTTTTTGCTGATCTAACCAAAAAAAAATAGGTATAATTTTGTTTCATTCACACCAGACAGCTCTTGTTGTGTTGGCTGCTGTAATTTTTTTATTTGACAGTCTAGGGGAAAAGAGGTCAGTATCCCTGACTAAAAAGTCAGGCATTGCATATTTTAAAAATTCTTGCAGCACATCAGTTGAAACTTGCTGCGCTACACCATGGACAATTTACTCAGTGCAGTCCTGTTGCTGGCAGAGTCACACTAAAACCATGAACTTTGACTCCAAGATTGTATCAAGGGTTATTTATTTTCTGTGTCCCGACTTACCTTTTCAAAAAAAATCTGATATTTTATGAGAATGTATTTGATTGTAAAAAAATTTCCAATAGAAATACCCAAGTAAAGTTAGCTTATAACACTTCTAATTTTTTTGTCTCAGCAAAACATGACCAAAAAAAGAGTAAAGACAGAGTCTTAGAACATGTTCAATGTACACTTCTTCTAATTTTTTATTCAAAAATTTATATTTGTCTTTCTCTAATAGTTCTCACTTTAAAAAAAAAAAGTTTATAACAGCCCTGGTTGGTGTAGCTCAGTGGATTGAGCACGGGCTGGGAACCAAAGGGTCCCGGTTCGATTCCCAGTCAGTCAGGGAACATGCCTGGGTTGCGGGCCAGGTCCCCAGTGAGGGCCATGTGAGGAGCAACCATACATTGCTGTTTCTCTCCCTCTCTGTCTCCCTCCCTCCTCCTCTCTCTAAAAATAAATAAAATCTTTAAAAAAAATTTTTTTTTAAGTTTATAACAACAGGTTATGTCTGGACACAAGGAAGAAGCTTGGAGATTTTGCTCTCAAAATCCTTAGAGGCTAAACCCCAAAATACTCATATTCTAAGCACCTGGTTCCAAAAGCAAAGTTCTTGGCAAGTTGTCAAAGAGTCAACTATTTCACACAGTAGCCATTTCTTTTTTTAAGGAGAAATAATTTTCTGGGGATTAGCACTATACTACATTCCTGTTGGGCCAAGACACTGAAGCAGCTTCAGTGAACACACTGCATCAAGCAACTGTCTGGCTCACGGGGACTCAAGGTCATTTTTCTCTCATGTAGGAATTCACATAATTGGCTACGCACATTTCGTCCCGTGAATCAGCCGGCAAGACAGCCTATTAGGTAGATCAGTGGTCTGATCCAGGACACAGCTGCTCTGCTCCCTCCAGGCTTAAAATCATTCAGCACTATCAACCTCCCCCATTAAGTACAATTAATTGTATGAAATGGAGAAAATAAGCATGGGTAAACAAAATGGCTGACACACACTTCGCGCAGCAGAGACACCGACCGTGCACAGGGCGCCAGCTGACTTGCAGGTGCTAATGAGGGGGTTCTGGAAAGACTGCATTAAAGAGTAGCCACCATTTAGCCAGCCCTAACCCCAATCCAAACTTTTCTCCCACACCACAGCAGGAGGGCCCTCCTAATTGGAATGTGCTGAACACATGGCCTGGAACATGTTTCTGGAGAGCACATACCTCCAGAGCATCCTGAATATTTCTTTCTTTCTTTTTCTTTCTCTCTCTCTCTCTCTCTCGCCCCCATCCCTCCCCCCTCACCCCCACTCAGATGTCTTAGCTCTTAAAAAATCTAAACATGCACAATAATAAATGTGGTTTTAGAAATTCAAGTACATGTTTGTGTGATGGTTAAAAAAAAATAACACCACAGGTAGAGATCGTTTTTATAACACAATTTCCCTGTAGGACCGACGGTAGTGACCAGGGACAGAAATAACAAAGCAGCCTAGTGAAGGGGGCCCTCGATCACATTAGCTCACAGTTCTGAGGAAGATGGTCGCTCTGAATTTCCCTTTAAACATAGCAACTTCAAAAAAATCCCTATTTTTTTAGTACATCTTTATGTAGGGAAGCCTGCATGCCTTTGAAGGCTCAACACAAAACAAACAAGAGTCTTTACAAGTCCTGTCTGACCACCCAGGGAGAATCAAATAGTATTTTTTTTTTCCTCCAGTAGGCCACCCCAGGACACCACGAATAAAAAGGAAAATGAGGAATTCATCATGTAACTGGGATGTAGTTTTCTAGTGTAGCTGCTACACTGTTTTAATCTAAACATTATGGTATATTATTCACTAGCAAAGCCAAAGGAGGGCTAATTATTTGTTTATTGAGCAGTAAGTTTTAAAATAGCAGAAAATAGGTTAAAATTGAGAGGACAGGAAAAAGGGGGAAGATTAAGGCATTTTCTTCTCAAAGTCCCTAGAACCGAGCAGGGATTTTTTTCAAAGTGCTGATGTGCAGAATGGCAGGACAGCGGAGCCAGGGCCGGGTGCTATTTAGTACAAAAGCCTGGGTGAAACTCTCAGAGGCTTTGACCGCAGCAGACACTGGGGAGGAGTTTTCTCAGCATCACACCAAATTGCTGAATTACATGAAAGTACTTTAGAATCAGAAGAAGGCCTTACAGTCATAAACATCCTGAAATGTACTCCTCTAATCACGGCCCTTCCTGCACAAAATCTCCATTTGGTCCTCATAAAGGCCAGATCCTGTAACCAGACTCAGGGAGCCTCTCCTTGCAAACCCCACGCTGCCTTGCGAGGCTCTGTTTCTACCACATATCATCACTGGGCACACAGTTCCAGGCCCCCTGAGGTCCCTGCTGTTGCTCCAGGGTGCAGGTACTTGGCACCTGGCCAGCCAGTGTGGGTGGTCTTTTATTCATCTGAGGTGTCCTCATCTCTTTACTGATGCAAACTTTAACATATAAGGATAAAGTGGGGTTAACAGACCTCCTCCTGAACCACAGCTCTGCCGATTAACAGCCAGATGATTTTGGACAAATTACGTAATGTCATTCTCTGCCTCAGTTTCTTCATCTGCTAAATAAAGATGATAAAACCTATCCTCCCTGGCTGGTGTAGCTCTGTAGATTGAGCATGGGCTGCAAACCAAGGGGTCGCCGGTTCGGTACCCAGTCAGGGCACAAGCCTGGGTTGCAGGCCAGGTCCCCAGTGGGGGCCACGTGAGAGGCAGCCACACATTGATGTTTCTCTCCCTCTCTTTCTCCCTCCCTTCCCTTCTGTCTAAAAATAAATAAATAAACTCTTTTTAAAAAAAAATGAAAATAAAACCTATCCTACAGTTGTGAACTTTAAATGAGACAAGGATGATAACTGATACATACTCATCAACTTAGTATGTTACTTTCCTCCACTCAAATTAAATGCCACCTTTTCCCAATCCCCAAGACTTCCTTAACTCTGCAGCTAAAAATAATCTCCCCCTTCTCTAAATCCCCTTCCAATTTCACTGCAGCTGTGCTTAGTTCCTGGTCACTCTCCAGTCTCATTATTGCTAACCCTCTATATATCAGCACACCTACCAGACTGTGTGCTTTTTGGAGGCAGGATCCATGTTTAATTCAAGTCTGTATTCTTTCCAATGTCTTACACAATCAAACTGGGAGAAAGTCAAGTATCCAGGATTAAAAGGATCCTTTAAATAATTTAGATAAAACCCATTATTCTATAGATAAGAAAACTGAGTCCATGTAAGATAAATGACCGCACTGCTGGCAAGTAATAAAATGTCTTCCCACATGACAAACACGAATAGGTGGAAGGATGGACAAATGGACATAGGGACAGACCAACCAGCCATGAGCTACAGCATCCAAGATACTGTAAGCAATTCAAACCCTGACCCCCAATATAATGGACACCTCGCCACTCATGCTTTATTTCTTTAAAGAATTTATTTCTTTATTTTTAGACAGAAGGGAAGGGAGGAAGAAGGAGAGGGAGAGAAACATCAGTGTGTGGTTGCCTCTAACGCACCTCCTACTGGGGACCAGGCCCGCAACCCAGGAATGTACCCTGACTGGGAATTGAACCGATGACCCTTTGGTTCACAAATTGGCACTCAATCCATTGAGCCACACCAGCCAGGGCAATCATGCTTCCTTCATCTACTAAAAAAAATTATTTTTTGCCCTGCCTGGTATCACTCAGTGTATTGAGCATTGGCCTGTGAACTGAAAGGTCACCGGTTTGATTCCTGGTCAGAGCACATGCCTGGGTTGTGGGCCAGGTCCCCGGCTGGGGGCACGCAAGAAGGGCAACCAATCAGATGTATCTCTTGCATGTTGCTGTTTCTCTCTTCTTTTTCCCTCCCTTTCCCTCTCTCTACAAGTAAATAAATAAAATCTTTTTAAAAAATTTTTAAATGCAATTTCTTTAAAATTCATGACGAAATCCAGGTCAAGAAAATTCACCCTGGCGAAGGGTTTGAAATAGTATACCTCTTCAACAACAGGATCTCTTAATTTAAAATATAATTTTAAATAAAATCTTTTTATTTTATTTAAAATAAAATCACTTTAAAAGAAAATATTTAAAATTTTTCAAATAAACAGCAGCTCACCTCCACCTTCTATAAGCTCATTCACGCCACAACTTTTATTGAAAGCCAGCACTGTGGTGCCAGTCACAAGCTTGTCCCCACAGACAGAGCATCCCTGTGAAGAGCTCACAGCTCAATGTCATTTCCTGCTCTTCTCCATTCTGCCAACTCCATCTGTCCCAAAATTTATTCAGTAAGGTGCTGTACCGGCATGATAAACCCGATCACAGACATAATGAGAGAATTATAGAAAGGCAGATTGCAAAGCACTTGGCAAACACTTAAGTCTGAAGGTTTTGGATATAGGAGCCCATTTCCCTTCACTCTAAGATTCAGGAAATGTTGCAATCTTCTCAGATGTCAGGAAGCTCCAAAGACTTGGGGCACGGGAAGAACTTCCCAGAATGCCTCACTACAGAGCCACACAACTGACAGGAAACAGCCTCGGGAAATATTCTGTAGTGTTGCTACGTGTTCAAAAACGCCCACCTCCATCCAGACCTCTTAGAACTTTGAAACTAAACAGAAATGCAATGTGGGTAATACACCAAGGAGAAAATTATGGCGTGGGATTGTTGGGACTGGAGATCGATGAGGAAAGCAAGTTCATCGCAGTTGAAGACCACACGCAAAACAGTTCTCCACAGCATTATGCTAATCACGGTCCTCTCCCTGGCAAGCTTCCAGGGCACACCGGGAGCACCTGAGGTGCTTCGGGGAGGGCTTCGCTGCGGTACAGTCTCTGTCCAAGATGACAGTGACAGCGGTTCACATGTCACTTCCCCCGAAGTTGTCTCTGACATCCTGTCTACGGCGGCAGTACTTCTGGCAATATCTCCGGCACCACACTCTGCTTTATTTCTTTATAGCAATTACTGCTACCTGACATTAAATTATAGTCCTCTTTTCATTATTGCCAGTCTCCTCCAGCAAAACAGAAGCTTCTTGAGGGCAGTGACTCTGCGTTCTTTACTTCTCTATTCACAATACATAGAACTGTATGTGACACGAAGCAGGTGATGAATGAATATCGAGTGAATGACTAATTGCTATCCACTTCCCAGTGTTTTTAAGTTACTGACATGGTTCCTCTTCCCAGTACAACATCATTGGGTATAAAGTAAAACCCAGTTTGAACCTGGCCTCTCTCAGGAATAAACTCAGAGAATGAAAGAAGTGTTTCAAACGATTATACTGGGACAGCCGGTGCGCAGAGGAAGTGACCTGGGCACGCTGGGGTGAAGAGTCACTTCAACCCTGAAGCAAAACCAGATTTGAGGAGGGACACCTTTGACTAGAGTCACTGGGCCACTGCAGATGCAGAGGGCACACAGCCTGCTGCTGGGAGCACGTGGGCTGGACTGAAGAACGCCACCCTGCTTATGGTCGTGAGGAAGCTGCATGGGGTGGCATTCCCTCCCTCTGGCTACAAGGGCCCCACAGACATCCATCGTGTAGGACAGAGTCAAAACTGTCCAAGAAAGAAAGACTACAACTGGGGACAAAGACGAAAACCAAGCTGGAGGCCTTCGCTTTAGAAAACAGTATGCTTACGATCAACATACAAAGTGAAAGGCCTCGCTGGACAGAACTCTATGAAGCAAATGAAAAAGAATACACTTAAAATAAGACCTGAAATCACAGTAATTTTCGCATGTAAATTTTTAAAACTATAGTAAGGTATAGTTTTACCTTGTATATCTTTCCTTCCTTTTATTATAAATGCCTTTTTCCTGCAAAAACCAGAATTAGCAACACATAGATTTTTCAATTCTAAATTACTTTAACTTTTCACAAGCACATTTGTGTAGAATAGAACTTCAGTTCAGCTATAATATATTATCTGAGAAGTTTTTCTTCATTTTTCTTGCTAATTCAAGAATAATTCAACAATATAACAATTGCATACTGGATCCTTTTCTCCATCTTTTTCCAAATTGAGAAATGTTCTAAAAAAAAAAGGCTTTAAATGAATACATTTTAAACAATAATAATAAACTGCAATACTTCTACAGTGTATGTACATCCTAGAGACAGAATGGTCTTTTTGCATGCTTGTCCACTGTGTGTGTGTAGGAAAATGCAATAAGCACATTGGAAAGCGTCATATTTCCTGTACATAACAAGCAAGCCCCACCTCCCCCCATCTGAAAAGGCTGATTTGAAGGACTCCCACCTTGTCTGAAATGGTCTCCAGATATGAAAAGACAAGAGCAAGATCTTTACAGCCTAGAAGAGAAACAAGCACTAAATGAGTAGTTGAGGAAAAAAGAAAGGGAGAGAGGGAGAAAAGGAAGTGGGGGGCGGGGGACTGAAATAAAAGATTAAGCAGGGCCGGCAGACACAAAGCCGAGAAAGAATTCAGCCACAAATGACCTTTTGCACTGTAATCACAGTGAACACCTCAGATACCTTCAGACCAGGAACCAGTTTCCTAGCAGTGAGCCAGGACACTCCTGGATGATAATTTGAGCCATTTTTTCTTTTTCTTAAGAATAGCAGCAGCATCTGCCAAAATACGCCTTTGACCTACCCATCTCTTTTTTCCTCCCCTGATATGAGCTCTCCTTCTATCATGGTAAACAGACCCCTTTGCTCCTCACTCCACCGCCATTTCCAACCATCATCAACAACAAAGACATTACAAAGGCTTGTCAACTTGTGGCCCCATGCCCGACACTATAATCCGAACCCCGACTTCCCAAAGAAATTACTGGTAGGTTTTATAAATTTTACCACCAGAAAAATTCCGGGTACATATCCTATTAACAGCAGGTCTGTGGCTTTGGGGACATGGGGCAGCACATTTTATAAGCCCCTAAAAATCAAAGTGAGCCCTCTCTCATTCAAGCACCGTCTGCCAGTGCAAGAATGAAATAGATTTCTAAACCAAGTCTTCCCGGGGAAGGTCCTCCTTTCTTCTTTCTCCAATGCATTGGAGTTGTTTTTGCAATCTTGAAAAACCACGATCTTGTTCACGACACTGCCAACCAGAGCTCAATAAATATCTGAACCGTGTCTTAGTGACACACATTAAGTAATTATATCCCAGGATAATTATGCCAGACACACCACTTCACCCAGGGAAATGTTCAGGTGCAAAAACTAATAAATGGAAAAGAGAAAGAGGCCCCATGATCTCTGCTTCTCAAAGACAGAGGAAGTCTTCCTTTCAGTAAATGCATATGTTAAAAGTTCATTTTTCTTCAACACATTTCTACTCTCATGTTTTCAAATACCGTGAGCTCTGAATTATCTTAGTCCAGAAAATAAAATTTTCTGGGATTTTCTTGTAGGGAAGTTCAAATGGTAGAATAATATTTGATATTTTCAGTTTTCCTGAAGATCAGAAGGACTTTCAGAATAATGCATTTTTTTCCCCTCAACAAAGGCCATCTGCAAAGCTTAGTCTGCTGAAAAGAATCATTCTGACAGTCTTAATGTATTCTTTTCAGGAAAGCCCTGTTCAGAGAATTCCACAGGAAGAAAAAAAAAATCACTACCCCAGGACAGCACCAATTTAATCATTACAGCTTCTTATAAATAAATGAGGACAAAGTATTTTCTATATATGCAAGATATTAGAATGAGGGGGACATAGGAGTGATAATCTGGAATATTATATATGTTTTACTTTCCCTCGATGGACCAATATTAAAACAAATATTTGAAAGACCTGCCAATGTTTCAAAGAACATCTTACAGGAAAGGCACTTTCAGAATCCTGCTGGAAGACAAAAATAACCTTAAAGTAAGAAATATAAAATTACATAATCATCGTTAACTGAGAACAATAAGCACAATAACAAAATAATTATAGTATGATACTAATATACCAAGGCACCTTTCATCCAGGACTCAGAATGTCTTATAAACATTCTCTCTCACGGAGATGACACAGCTAGGAAATTAGAACGTGAGGAATTTTAATGACTCATCTGAGGTCATGCTGGTCAGCTGGAGGAGTAGACCAAAATGCAAATACTTTATTGTGGTCTACTGATCTAAAAAAGTAACCACATAACTATGTCAGAGGTATTTCAGAACTACTTTCAAATTAGTCCTTCCGTTAAATTCTGATTTTGCCCCTTTTTCTGTTTCCATTATGCCCACCACAGCAGGGAAGGTATAGGAGAACCCGAGAAAAATTCTAAATGGTCTCCCTGCCTGGAAACCATCTATCCATTGATTGATCAATCAATCTATCTAACTCCCTTTGACCTACACCTGTCTAGCACAGGAGATAAAGCGAAGCTTCCTCAAACACTGATCTTATCATATTCTGCCCCAGGACAGGAAGGAAGATGGTTCCCCATTGTCCATCAGAATATTTAGAGTTCTCATCACCCACCTCATGCTTTTGCCATTCCTTAGCATACACCTGACACAAAGACATTTCCAGTTCTCCTGTCCATCCCCTAATGTGTTGTCCGTGCAGCAGTTAACCTCTGACTAGAAAGCCGCCATATTTCTTCTTGCCTGGGGTCCTAAATGCACACCCAGTGATGAAGATGCCGGAGTTGAAAAGAACCCTGGAGCCCTCCTAGTCCAACCCTGCCCCTTTCCCCACAGAGCCAGCATTACAGACACCTTAGTTCTCCTTCACATTTTTAGGGATGAGGAATTCACTGCTCTGAAAAACAGTGCTCTGTCAGGCATTTTAATTATGAGAAAACTCCTATTTGAATTCTGAATTCTTAGCTGTATGCTCACTGGTCCATCTGCCCCAGTACTGCACCCTAGATTGATCTATAACAAATCAGCTTCTTCTGTAACAAAATGGTCTTTGCAAAGAATACCCACAATTATTAAAAAGAGTATTAAAAACTATTAAAATCCAGATGATATATAATCTGTAAGATAGATAGACTGACCTTTCCAGATAAAGACTAGATTTTCTTTTTTTCATATACTTCCACCAAAACAACATATTACAACAGATTGAATGCAGAAATAGATATGAGGATACAACTAAACTCTATTATACCAGATATTAATATTAGAGATTTGAAAAAATAAAACAATGCTACTTTACACACTCTTTTGAAAATATATTTATAAAGTATGTTATTTAGTTTAACATATAACATTAATGGATTTGTTATTGTTTCTAACGTAATTATTCAATATTTTTTAATTTCTCAGTTTTAATTTCTAATACTATAATATAAATATCAATGAATGAAGTTCAGGTAAACTAAATACAAAAATGGGCTTTGAAATATTTGAAAACTCTCTGTTATGTTTGTCCCTTACTGTTTTCAGCTCCAAGCTCATCTGCTGCTACCCTTCAACTATGCCTCATGGGACCTGGTTTGGAGATTCTTTGCCATCCCGAACCCCTCTACTTTGGGGCTGCCTAACTAGTTATTCATGTCATGCACAAAGAGAAAGCGACCATGTCTGTACAGCACAATGGGGAAATAAGACACGGGTTTTGGGCAGCACTGATGGGCTGGGGGACTCTCAGCTCAGGCCCCTGCCCAAGGCTGTAGGACAGATGGGAAGCTCTATGCTGATTTTTTAAGTTACTGTTAAAATCCGGCAACCAAAATTGAACCCATTCTATATAAACCATCTCGAGTCCAATTTATTTCATCAAATTATCCCCCAATAACTAAAGCCAACACTTATTTTCTTCTTCCTGATTACTAAGTGCATACTATCTGCTTGAGCTGAATTGGAGATCTGACGTCATGACATTCGACTATATTTACTTTAAGGTTTTCCTAAATGAGCACCTTATTTCATGTATGTCAGATTCACTTTCCCAAAATGACTACAACTTCATAAGGGATTGTATATCATCCTCATAATCATTATGCCTGCAAGTACACAGTACTGGTCTGGGCATACAGGAGGGCCTCCTATATGTATTTGCAAAACTGATTATGCAGCCTCTGGACTGGAAAGCCATTGCTTAGAGGCCATGGTCTGGTTCAAAAGACATAAACCTCACCTGAAGAGGAAGTTTATCATTCTGCCTGTTTATTCAGACAGAATCTAAACAATGACACAGACTTCCAGACTAGAAAACTCAATACAAATAAACGCTTCCAGACAGGCCCAGATTGAAAAGGAGGGCCGTGGAATTCCTTCTACATATCTGGGTTATTAGGCCCAGACACTCATCACTCAAGTTATAAACATTATTAAATGACATGGCATAGTTTTATTTAAAGCTATGTTTGCTTTCAGATTAGACTTTAACATTTAATAAATTTCCCACCAGACTAGGGTAAGAGTGGAGAGTATTTTGATTTAAGCTTTACTTCAAGTATGAAACTCAAGCTGTGCTAGTTAAAACAGGCTGTAGTTATAATTCAGCCACACAGTAAGGTCAAGACTCTTGGATTCCCCTAATCCTCTTCCTCTAGGGTTGAAATGCCTGGGAACTCAGTTAATTTACATATTCTTCCTTGACCACAAAGCTGAATCACAGGGTCCTAGCCAAACTCTTGTCTCACTCCCCTGGACGCAAGCTGACTCATCATCCCTGTGCAACTCAGCTCAGAATTCACCTCGGAGAGAGCAAACTTGAAGGTAACAACCCTGCCACAGAAACAGAGGCAGGGCCTTCCTCTCCTGGAGATGAAACCTCACTTTTTCCCTCCTCTCCCACTTCTCTTGGTGCAAGCCTGTGAATCTGAAACTCTGATAGATTAATGAGAAGTCGGCACTGGCCCCTCTGGACTTGATCCATTTTTAAGTGAGCTATGAGAACTTGGACAGTTTACAGATCCTGGAAGAGTGAAATATGAGGAGAAAAAAGGAACTTTGACACACGCAGAGAGACTGATCTCCGGGGCTGGGGAGAAGCGAAGGGAAGAGAAATATTAAGACAGGATGCATAATACAAACTTAATCGACTGATTGTACCACTTAAGAATAAAGACGGGCTTCTCCATTGAAGTTTGAAAGTTGAATAGTTAATAAAAACTTGTAACTTCATGAAAAAAAAAAAAAAAAGGCTCGTGGCCAAGGACAGATGAAGGACTCTAGTGCCACCCTTTAATTCATCTTCACATTTACTCGGCTTGTCCTGTCTGTGCCAGGGAGTTAGCATAAGAGGAAAAAAGAATTTTACAGGGGAAGTAAAAGATAAGGTAAAAATAGTTATACTGTGAAACAGACCTAGTTTGCTCTTCCTGCCTTTATGAATCCCAGGCAGAAAAAAGTGATAATTCTGGGATGACCTGGGGGAAAGGGCAGTGTAGGCCTGAAGCAAAATTTTAAAGCAGATCTTCAGGGGAAAATTAAATCCCAACTCTGGTTCTATCTCTCAAAACAGAATTTCTGCACAAATCTATTCTGTTCACTAGAAGCCAACACTCTGAAGTGTCACCAATCCGTGAGTCGGGCCAGCTCTGAGGGGTCTACCAATTTTAATTCTATAGTGGTGCCTTTAAAAACCGGGAGGGTGGGAGGGTGTGGGGACAATAAAGACTGTTCCGTCCACATTAGTATAAGTATTCTAGTCTACATTAATATCTGGTTATTTAATCAGTAAGTAAAATAATTTGAAAGAAATGTAAATAATGTCAGATTAATACCTAATTTGGTGCTGGACACTTAGTAGGTGCTCAATAAATTATATCTGAGTGAGCCACTGATTTCTTAAAATCAGATTTTACTAAATAAAGACAATAAATGGAAGATCGCCTTCTCATGAGCAAGGAATATGGGAAAAAGAAATCAGAATTATAT
This sequence comes from Micronycteris hirsuta, assembly GCA_004026765.1. Lineage (NCBI taxonomy): Eukaryota > Metazoa > Chordata > Mammalia > Chiroptera > Phyllostomidae > Micronycteris > Micronycteris hirsuta. The sequence continues at coordinate 99,238 of PVJI01002952.1, read as the reverse complement.
TCCTGCTTAAATCTCTCACAGGACCACAACAAAGGGAAATGAGAATCTAAAAAAAAGTAATAAAAACATTTCATGATCCCCAGTACTTATGCTGTATCTCTCAAATTAACTGATCCTGTAACTGGTTGTATCACCACTGTGAAATGAATATGGCGCAGAAAGATAAATGGACGTTGTGTGAGCTGAACCCAAATCGTGTGACCGAAGTTCTTTCGAGACAGTGGGCAGGGAGTGTGAGTGCTATAAGATAATATTAAGAGAAATGGTCCCAATCGCGCTGCCTTAGTACGAACCGCTGTTCACACAGGTTTTTCTGAGCGCCCATAATGCTCAAATTTTCTCCACTCCCTACCATGACTGAGATTAGCTGTATGCTCTTGCCTTTCCACTATCTGTTTTGCTGACTATTGTCTATGGGCCTGGTTTATAACTTTTCCTTATTTTCTAAAGACTTCTTACTTCATGAGTATATCTTGGGAGGGTTATTGTTTTACATTTAGAAATAAACCAATCTTTTCTAAATTACTTAGCTACAAATTCATGAAAATATCTCAGTTTGGGTAAGCACTTTTTAGTTTTCTCAAGTTCCACTATTTAAAAGAAATTAAATTTTATCTGACCCATTTTAATTTTTTTAAAGCATGGGAGCCATGCTGTATAAGGTGGCATGGCGCTGTCCAATGATGTCAAACAAAACGAGGCCAAGTGGGCTTCAGACAAAAGTATCAAACTTCACCTGAGGTTTAAACAAGCAGAACCCCTCCCACTAAAATAACTCAAAAGGCAAGATTAACTCTGTACATCTCTGGAAGGCTTCATTTCTCAAGTGACAAAAGTGACTATCTTTGGTGAATCCCCACATAGATAACACACACCACATCTTCTTTCTGGCAACGCTTGCATTGAATTTCCGATAAATCCACTTTCTTAAAACACTTCTCATTCCTTTCAACTTTGGGACCAAAAATAAAGATATACTATATTGCTCTTTACTACATGAAAAACAATCTTCAAATTACTTTTACATAATGATGTTTACATAGATTTGAATAAATAAATTTTAAATGTTTGATTCACATAGGTAAAATAAAATAAATTAGTATTATTCCATCCAGGCAGACCAAATCAAGGTGTTCAGGGCCCTCAAGAATGCAAGGATCGACTATGGCTCCAGTTCTACTCACAATAAAACAGCAAAATAGGTCTTGAATGCAAGATGCCCTGGTGGGCAGGCTTCCTCAGATCTTCAGGACAACCGAATATACTCAGGAGGCCTGCTGGCTCTGAGAGGCTGGGAAGGGATGTGTTGTTCCCTCTGTGAATATGGAGAGCAGCGAGGGGGCAAAAGCCCCCGTGATTGAAGATGCACCGAGACGAAGGGCAATGCAATCCAAAGCAGATTCCTCCTTACAGAGGATGGTCTTTCAGGCCAGTGCAAGCTGCTCAAGACTTTACTGCAGCCCAGAGAAGGCTTTGCCTTATCACCGTTTGGGGACCTGTAAAGACAGAATGCATTTTGTCCTTTTGGGGTGCTGTTCACTTCAGATTTTCTATTTGAAAAATGTTACATGCCATATCCAATTCACATACACATGACCCCTAGGGCTTGTGGAATTCTTTAAATAAATCAAATAAATCAAATATGAAACACCTTCTCTAACTCTAATTTAATTAGGAGAATTGATAAGTTTTGCTGCATTTTTTAAAAGAAAACTCCTTAAATAAATTATGACATATCCATTCCGTTCCGTCAAATACTACACTGCCATTTTAAGAATGAGGAAGATCTAGATGTTTTGGCTTTGTGAGATGATCATAGGATAATATATAAACACGTGAGGCAAAGGCAAGTGTCACAAGAAGTGGTTTAGTCACTCACACACATCCAGCGTGCTTTACATGATAAGCAGTGTAAACATTTAAAGGATGGATGGATGGTTGGTGTTTTAAATGACTGCTTTATAAATTTAATAACTGGTTTGTCTCTGAACAATTTAGTGTTGGATTTGGTCAGTAGTGGAAGAAAAATACAATAGTCTTACTGACAACTACATCACAAGCCTTCACAATCAAGTTTAACTGCTTAGCAGGTATGAGTCTGTTTCTTTGCAATGACAAGATTCTTCTTTATTTCTGACTTACTCTACTGCTTAAAATAACATCAATAGAAGAGGTAGGGGTTCTCTCCCCTTTCTGGCCCCTCTACACTATAATTCTTAGGCAACTTTCCCATACAAACTAATTTTCAAAACACATCGGAAGAATTTATTCAGACCAGCACATTCCAGAAAAAACAACAAGAATTTAGTCATGCTTCTTTTTTTCAAAGATCTTATTTATTTATTTTTAGAGAGAGAGGAAGGCAGGGGCGGGGGGAACATCAATGTGTGGTTGCCTCTTGTGCACCCCCTACTGGGGGCCTGACCCGCAACCCAGGCATGTGCCCTGACTCGGACTCGAACTGGTGACCCTTTGGTTCTCAGGCCAGCACTCAATCTACTGAGCGACATCAGCCAGGACTAGTCATGCTTCTTTCTAAGGATTTAAAATAGTCCTGGCCTCCTACCCCAAAGGAACTCAAAAATCAAAGTTTTATGTCATCTCTATTGTAGGCCCTAAAGCAATCCTGAGGAGAAAAAGAAAATAAATAACCTCTAGGCAGGGTGCTGTGACTTGGGGTGAGAAGGGAAGCGGAGAACCCTTATTTCTCTTATCATCAGACAGAACTTGCAACATGTCTAACAAGATAAATAGTCATAAAAGTAGCAAAAGTGTTTCCCTTCCATAAAGGTGTTGGATATAAACAAATAAAATATTTATAGGCTCTTAAAACACATATTATTCCTATTTCTGCTCTCTTAGTAGACAACAATTCTGAAACACTTAGTCTTCATTATCAGAACAATAACCACCCATCTGAACAGCTAACACACAATCTTTTGCCAATATGTAGTGAATAAATTATGCTGGATCATTTTACACTAGAGTTATGCCAACATCATTGATCATTTCTTCTTTATCACATCCTTTCCTTCATTGAAATAAATAAAACTTTACTTAGAGAACTCCTAGTTCTAACATTTACCTATCTTGTGAAAGGTACATATTTTTTCTTTTAAAACAAGCCTTTTCTTATACTAAACTGCACTCTGCCAGCATCCACAGTTTTAGGGCTGTCTCATTTTTAACTATTCTGAATTCTAGTCATCTTTTAAGGATCAGCTTAAATTGTATCTTACTCCCTAACAAGGTTCTGTGACCCTGAGCACCCTCTTAGAGGAATTCCTGTTTTGTTGTTATCTATTATTTTGTCACTTAACTATAAACTCTTTTACCCATAACTTTAATGCTTCAAACATCCAAGGATTATCTTTCCATTCGACTCTAGTTCCACAGTTTCTGGAAGAAGCAACTATAGCACACTTTTTTCCTTTATTTCCTTACCACATACCAGGCATTAAGCCAACACTTCTTGAATGAATGAATGAATGAATGAATGAAAGAAAGAAAGAAAGAAAGAAAGAAAGAAAGAAAGAAAGAAAGAAAGAAAGAAAGAAAGAAAGAAAAAGTAAATGAGCACACACCATGCCTTTTCAAAATGAGCTTTGGAATTAACCACCCATGTGTTAAGGTGATTTTCCCACAGATGTTCCAAAGTCCCCTCAAATCAACCAGCTAATTAAAAGGAGCACTGACTAGCGTGTTAAAATGACAACAAAGATTGTTATGTGTTTCATCTTACCGGAGTACATTTAGAAATATGACTTAGTTAAATATAATGCAGTAATACTTATGTTGCAGGGTAGGCTTTCAGTTTTGTATTTTTAGAGTTCCATAGTTGGAGGTGATACAATTAATGCAATCCATACTTAACTACATATTTGAAACAAAAAAACTACACATTTCCTTACAGTATCACGGTCCCAAACAGAAACTTTTGCCCCAAAGAGATGAGTTGCGGTTTTGATTTTCCTTGGCTTGAATGAGGCTAGTCTTCCAGAGCTTCCCAACAGGTGGCCGTGCAATGCTTACAGGTGTGCTTGCACACTGAGCTCCTCAGTCCTGGGTTGGCTGCAAGAGGCCTGAGTGGCCAAAGCCCTGGGAACAGCTGAAGCTGCTGGGCCAGTCATCTTTGGCCACATGCAACCTTATCTATTTACTCTTGCATGTGTGCCTTACAAATATCTTATGTGTGTCATAAATGTGCAAAAGCATGAGAAACCACCAGGATGACTCTCATAATTTGTCGCTGGGTTGGCTGTACCTGTGCCTTCGTGCCTTCCCCTTTGGCACAGATGGTCAAAGTAATCAAAGCCTGCTGTAATATGAAACAAAAAAATTCCAGAGACTGCTACAAGACAGATCTGTAGATGGAAAGCTAGCTAAAAGGCTTAGAATTTGAGAATATTCTGCACAAGTGTATTTGTTGTGGGGAAAATAAGTATTATTGTGACAGCCGATCCCAGATCTCTCTTGGGGAGAGAACTGCCTTTATTTAGGAAAATATCTTTCTGAGCCACTTGAGGTCAAGGGGAGACAAGAGAAGGATTGGCAATTTATAAAATCCTGGAGTCTGTGGATAAAGGACATCCAGTAACCTATTAAAAAAAAAAGGGGATGTTTACTATAAATTTTAAATTATTGGCATTACTGTGATTCTAAACTCCCTCAGTATCATCAAATTTCCATTAAAATCTCTATGCTCCTAACATGTTGTGTGATTTTCTTTTTCTGTTAAAATCGTGGCAAGGAGCCTGAAGCTCATGTTTGAGTTTGTGCAGAGCGAGGGGGAAGGCTCTGCAGGAGGTGAGATGAATGAGATTACGAGTTTAGCAAGATAAGGAGCTCAAAACAAGAAATGGCCAGAAGATCCCTGAAAACTCAGACATGTTGAGAAGGTGGTAAGGAAAGTGAGTTCAAACTTCTCAAAATCTACATAATGAGGATATGAGGAAATCTTAACTAAATCTTAAAATGCAAGTCAACAGCTATTCTGGGAGATACAAAGTAATAGGTAGAGATATGATGTAAATGAATGGGTAGTAATAGATGCGGCTGGTGATACATAATGTCCCTATCGTGCATATGAGGTGCATGTCATACAAAGGAGGCTTAATTTAGCTCCAGGCAACCTCCCTTTAAGTAGGCTCCCTTAGATCCTCAAACTTAAATGTTTCTGAAGTCCAGATGTGACTTTATTGTATGTGTTTGTTGTAAAGTCCCCAATCACACAGATACCCTTAGAGTTCTATAAGAAACCCATACTACTACTAAATTTGCAAGTGTACTAATAGTGATAAATGAATATACATCTTTGTTTCTCAAAGATGCAATATTTTCCTAAAATTATCCCATTATTAATGAAGGAAACTGACCCTTGCCCATGTGTCTTGGTTGGATGGACCATCGTCCCCTACACCGAAAGGTTGTGGGTTTGATTCCTGGTCAGGGCACATACCTAGGTTACAGGTTCAGTCCCCAGTCAGGGTGTGTGCGGGAGGCAACTGATCGATGTTTCTCTCTCACATGTCTGTCTGTCTGCCTCTCCCCGTTCCTCTCTCTCTATAAAAGCAATGAAAATAATGTCCTCATGTGAGGAAAAAAAGAAAATAAAACAAAACAAAATAATGGAAACTGCCTCTAACCTTCGTGCACATTGGGTTAATAGATTGATTTGATCTTCTCATTGTAACTATGAAATTACTATTACTGACCTGTATATTCTGAGTTCTATTTCCAATCATTAGAGCTGTGTCTGGCACTGCATTATTCACGTTTTCTTAACATAAACCACGTGTTCAATGATTGGCATGTTGCAGACAGCTGGGCATGGAAAGAGCCAGTTTCCTGTCTAGTCCATGATCCCAAGCTACAACCATCACACAACTGCGAAGGCTGCGTCCCGAATCTTCTTCAAAGTGTAGAGTTGTTTACAAAGACACTCGGCTTGTCAACTTGCTCATTCCGACTTTAATAGAGGCTGGGCTTTTTCTTCTGGGGTTTAAAACCAAGGTAAAAAGCAACCAACATGTTTTTTGAACCAAGTTACAGTCTTACTATAAATGGAAAAAATTTTGACTCAAGTAAAATATTTTTTAATGCATGTATTTTTAGAGTTCTCAAGGGAAAAAAAAAAAAAGATCTTTTACTAAATTAGTCTATTGTCTAATCCTCCTAAACTCAACCCAAGCTGATGGTGTCCAAAGCTAGCAGTGAAGTAGTTAAAAGCTCTACTTCTGTCTTTAATTATGTATAAAATGAACGTTCGCATGCAGACTTATTGTGTTCACAGAGCTATGGAATAATCCACGGGTCTACAAACCTCTAATTCCTAATTGACACAGTAGTTTTTAATAGTATTTTCACAGTGTTCAGTAAAAAATTCAGATTGTTGTCTGTTTTTTAAAGGCTCATACTAAAAAGTTACAATTAAAGAAATCAGCTGAGATCTATTTGGAACACGTTTTTTCTTTCTGAAAAGTCACTCAACCTCACATTTGGAAAACACAATGGTGATTTCCATAGCAAGAGCACATTTGAAAAGTTTTCTAAAGGAAAAAAAAAATCCATGTCTTTGTGGTAACATGTTCCTTCTTAGATAAATATGCCACAGTTATATCACTAGATACATCAGATTCCATAGCTTTTCAGTTTTAAAAAAAAAGTGTCTTATACACCCTCGCATTGCAGTAAATCTGAAACTTGCATGCAGACAAATGGAAGCCATCTTGAAAAGTAAAAGAAATAATTACTTTTGTAGGAAAAAAAGAATTATAGAACACAGCTACACTGAAAACAATAGCTATAGGCAGAAAAAAATGACAAGACATATAGCAGCTCATTAAAAATTCAGAGAATATTGGAAAAGGCAAATTTAATTTGCCCACCTTCACTAAATATGCTGAAAAACGTTTGACAAATACAACATACGAATTGTGTTCTATAAAATTTAAAAACTCACAAATTCTATCTGCCTCAGTCTCTGTTTCTTAACAGAATCAAGGGGCTAAATGCAATCCATTTACTAAAACCTTATCTAGACAGGGATTAAACAGAATACAGATGACTAGGGAAAATATTGGTTAATGTGGCATCAAATGTTCAAAGCAGATGTTTTAAGTTACCAACATGCCTAAAGGCAGTGAAGTATATGCCTCTGTATGTTCACCTTGCCACATTCCCGAAGGGTTGGAGCTAGCTAAACTGCTCTATGGCCGTCATAAAGTCATGGATATTTAAGAAATATCAAAGGCCTTAAATGTTCCTCTGGTCCAGCCCTTTGTTTCCTGGCAAATAACTGTTGTTCCTCGTTAGGAGAAAACTCAGATCTGGAGCATTTAGGTAACTTTCTCTCCTGTCAGGGCTGCCCTCTTCCTCCTCCCCACCCCTCCGCCCCCACCACCCAGTCAGCTCCTGTGCCATCACCCGTTCAGATTCCACTCTCATTCATAATGGCCACAGGATGAAGAAAAGTTTACAGCTCCGAATACAAAAGCTCAGTGTCATTCAGCATTTATAGGGACTCCTGTGTCTAGGGTACTGAGAGAGAATAAAAAGGCAAAAAACAACCCATACCCTTAGGAAGCGTGATTGTGAAAATTTTAAAAAATGGTTTAATATTGGCAGAGAAATATACCAGGAATCATTGATGGAGAGCAAGTGGAATAAGAGGGTACAAGAAATGCAGAACAGAGCCATGGTCAGGACCAATTGCTTCTGACCAGGGAAGGGGCCTCCCTGGCCAGGGAGTTGTTGGAAAAGCAAGGAAAGTCACTCTCAAGGTGAGGAAAGACTTGTGCAAGCATAGAATTTGGAAAATTGAATTTTCTGGGGCATATTTTCAATAGCTCATGTGACCAGGACATTGCTACAATTCCTCAAACTTCACAGGCAGCTCCCAAACAGACCTTCAGTAGCACAAACATTTTAATCTTCCTCATCGGTCTCAGTGCACTTAGAAGCAAATCCTCCCCCCTCCCCCCTCACCCCAGGCTACAGTCCTTAGAGACCTCCTCAGCCCTCCCCTTCTCCCACTCCTGGGCAGTCACACTGGCCTTCGCCGGGTTCCTCACGCCAAACTCTTTCCTGGGTCGAGGCCTTTTCTCTGCCTGCTCCCCCACCTGAAAAGTCCTCCTCTCTGATATTCCCAGGACAGGTGCCTTCTTGTAATTCAGACCACAGTTTAGTTCACAGGCCTTTTCACAGACGCCTCACCTGATCTCCCCTCAGCAGCGCCCACCATGGAGCCTTCCCATCCATGGCTCTGCTTTAATTCTCCACAGAGCCCCATCTGGCATTTCAATATTTTACTATTAAAACGAGTGCGGTCAATCTCCATTAGTCACAGACTTTCTATTTACAAACTGACCTCACTTGCTAAAATTTATTTGTAACCCCCAAAGCAATACTTTTGGCACTTTCGTGTTCAGTGCAGTTTTTCAGTTGCCAGGCACACACGTTCCCAGCTGAGGTACAGCAAGATGATGCTCTGCTTCCCTGTTTCAGCTCACACCATAAACAGGTGCTCCTTCTGCGGTCTATTTAGTGTGCATGTTTCACCTTTCTTCCTTTTTTGTCCATGATTTTGCTGTTTACAATGCCCCCAAGTGCGGCGCTGAAAAGGGCAGGGAGGGTGTGGGGTGCCTTAGGGAGAAAATACACGAGCCAGACAAGCCTCTTTCAGGCATGAGTTGCAGAGCGGCTGGACATGAGTTCAACGTAAAGAAATCAACAATATATACTAAATAAAGCGTCTTTCAACAGAAACACACACAAAAACAGAGTTACGTCGATGAAGCTGCGACCAGAGCCTCTCAGGAACCTAGCCCTACATTTCTGCTAGGAGCAATGTTCCGTCTCCGCTAATTCGGTGTTCTCAGTAACTCCACAGAGAAAAAGTACCGCAAATAACAGGAACTGAATGCATTTATTTTTAATGTATATGTTTTATGTGCTTTTGGAGTTCTCCAAAGACATCTTGCTGAATTCATCTATTTTGCTTCTGCCAAATCAGACAATGGCCAGTGGCAACAAAAATAACAGAAAAATGATGGAGAGCTTCACTTTTGTCCTTAATTAGGTTCCAATAAATTTCTACATACAGACAAAGTGGGTTCACGTGGCCATAGCATAATTTATTTTCTCCTGCAAACAGGAACCAGGTCAGTCTTGTTGAGGGCTGGATTACCATACCTAGCAGAAACTGAGCTCTCATTAAAAATCTAATGAATGAAAAAAATACTTCATGCCAAACAAAATCCTGTATCTTATAAGTGGGCTCTCATTAAAAATTTAATGAATGGCCCTGGCTGGTGTGGCTCAGTGGATTGAGCACAGGCCTGTGAACCAAAGGGTCGCTGGTTCGATTCCCGGTCAGGGCACGTGCCTGGGTTGTGGGCTGGGTCCCCGGTTGGTGGCACATGGCGGGCAACCACACGTTGATGTTTCTCTCCCTCTTTTTCTCCTTTTCTTCCCCTCTCTCTAAAATATAAATAAATAAAATCTTCAAAAAAATCTAATGAATGGATGAAATACTCACTTCATGCCAAACAAAATCCTATTTCTTATACTTATTTCCCTTGCAAAAACATAGAGCAAATCTGAGGTACTAAATTCTTTCACCCACTTAACTTTGACGGCATAAAAATTCTGGAGCAATTATGCCACAGCGAAAAGACCAAGAACTTCAACAGTGACTCGAGGTTAAATTCTAACTCTAAATTGCTACCTGTGTGAGCTTGGATAGTTTATTTTAACTCTCAGAGCCTCATTTTTCTCGTATTGAGTCATGCTTTAACTAACAATAAGGACACATTCTGAGAAAGGGATCGTGAGGCTATTGTGTCACTGTGCAAACGCCACAGAGTGCACCGACACAAACGGAGACGGTATGACACACACCTAGGCTACACGGTAGAGGCTATCGCTCCCAGGCTACAAACCTGCACGGACGCTACTGTACTGCATGTTGGAGGGAACTGCAATACAACGGCACTTAGGCATCTAAACAGAGAAAAGGTGCAGTAGAAATACAGTATAAAAGATTTTTTAAGTAGTATGTCTGTACAGGGCATTTACCATGAATGGAGCTTACAGGACTGGAAGTTGCTCTGGGTGAGTGAGCGAGTGAACGGGAAGCCCTAGGACATTACTGTGCACTACCGTCAACTTTATACACACTGTCCCCCAGGCCCTCCCCTGCTTCCTCCTGACAGGTCAGCAACAGAACAGCGAAGCTGTCAACGCCACCGCATGAACAGGGATGCGGGCCAGGCTGATTGGAAACATCGAGGAGACATTGGCTGGGTGAGGCACAGATCGCCACAGTAGTGACTGTCAGGATCGGCAGAAATGCGAAATCAAGATGGAGACGTAAAAAAACACAGGCGACTGTCACAGCAGTATGGTTTTGGTTACTGCCCATTGGAGCAGTGGTCAGATTAAGGAATGAACGTAGTGTTCATTAAAAAAAAGAAAAGAAAGAAAAAGAGGGTATTTAACATGGAGAGGTGTAAAACTGAGGATGCAATATTTTGCCTTTGAAAAATTGTTTTTGGTTCCATTAACTCTCTCTGACACAAAGGGCTCTCTTTGGCATTGATATGATGGAAGAAGTAAAACTTACCTCTGTTTTACATGATTATAAGGACAGGAAGAGCCTGGCCCCACACTACCAGGAAGCTTTTACTGCAGTGGGAGTGGCACTCAATACTTGTTAAGGTAGCCCCTGCGGACCTGTGTAATAGTAGGGTACAGGAGCTCAGGCCCTCAACAAAGACTTTATAGCAATGTACTCTGAAGATCAACAAGCTAGATCTGGGAGGGCTGCAGTGCTTATGAATGTGGAGTGTCGGGGGAACAGGCTCCTCGTCAGTGGCTGATTGGGATGTAATCTGTGTACACAAAAAACGGGGTGTTGTGAATGAGAGGGAATCTATTGTCAACTCCACAGATGCTGCTCCCATCAGAGGAAAAAAAATTCCTTCTCAATCACATACGCTTCCATTTCTTTTTGTTTTTTCTTGTATTGATTCCAGAGAGAGGGGAAGGTGGGAAGAAAGACATAAGAGAGAAATCTCAATCGCTTGCCTCTTGCACACCACCCAGCTGAGGACAGAACCCACAACCCAGGCATGTGCCCTGATGGGCTATCAAACCCATGATCTTTCAGTTTGCAAGATGACACCTAACCAACTGAGCCAAACTGGCCAGGGTTATCCTTCCATTTCTTACAGGAAGCTCAGCTCCATTGTGATCTTATAGGACCACCATTATATACACAATCTGTTCTTGACCAAAACATCATTATGCTGCACGTGACTGTATAAAATAGGGATAATGCCACCTCCAGCACATGATCAGGACACCTGCGATGCTGTATATACAATTTCTAGTACACTGCCTCCCACATTACAGATACTGAATAAACAGCATCCCTTCAAGTTTACGTGGAATCGTGTGTCATTCAGACTAGCACGGCCAGAGTGAAAGAAATGAAGTCCTCTTTGACATGGCAGAAAGAGAAGAGGGTTGGGCAGCCCCCAGCAGGCAGGCCACTTTTTATTCTCACAACTCTTGCCGATGATGCCCTCAGCTCTACCTCTGAAAGAGATGCCTGTCCTCGGGAGTGGGGAGCACCCCTCAGGAAAGCCGCAGAAGTTCTACCTATTTGAATCTACCTTCCCTCTTACTCAAAGAACTAGAAAAATCGCATGAATCCACAGCCTACATTTTTTTAACTTGAACTTTTTATTGTGGTAAAATAGACATAACATAAAACTTACCATTTTAACCATTTTTTAAAGATTTTATTTATTTTTTAGAGAGAGAAGGGACGGAGAAAGAGCAATATATGGTTGCCTCTCACATGGCCCTCACTGGGGACCTGGCCTGCAACCTAGGCATGTGCTCCGACTGGGAATCGAACCGGGACCTTTTGGTTCCCCGCCCGCGCTCAATCCACTGAGCTACACCAGTCGGGCCATTTTAACCATTTTTTAAAGTGCTTTCTTTTTCTTAAGCAACCCCCGATAGGAACTGCATTAGGGCATGCATGCATGAGATTTGACCTTAAGAATACCATGAGATTAGATGTAACACTCCCAAGCTTAGATTTATGAGCCCTAACACACTCCCCACCATTTTCCACTGAATGTGTTAGTTGAGAAATAGACATTTTTCTGAACTTAGCCTGTATTCCTCATTCTTGAAACTTCAGTAACTTTCTGAATTAAGGAAGATAATCATTAAAAGAATATCTTTTGTGAATTGTTTTGCAAGTCAATAATCAACCACTAATACTTTAGGGGGGATCAATCACTATTTTACATGATCCAGGTAGATTTCATAGTTGGCATGATTGAAAGGAGTTCTTTAAATTTCTCTGGGCCTATTTCTTTTTCTTTAAAGTGAAAGAGTTGAGTGACATCTAAGACCCGTTTCAGATATCATCCATTATATCACGGGACTATTACATACCACACTATCTACACACAGAGTAAAACGTGGCTTCAACAGTACAGAGCAGAAAACTGCATGCTTACGGTATCACACATTCCCAAACAAAGCATATCAAGCCATATATAACTGCCACTGGAATAGCTGCAAGAAAAACAAACACCATTTCCATGACCTCACACAACCTCATTTTATAAACATTATGAAAACTCCCCTACGCTAAGCTGTTTAAAGCAGCAAGACTCATGCTGACTGATAAAGCTTGTGTCATTTCAATTAATTTAAAAACAAAAAACAAAAAACAAAGGGAGTTTTGCTGAACCTATTGGCAGATTGATGTAGGAAAGCTGAGCAGGGAGCTTCCCTTCATTTGATGAATAAGTTAAGCATGGTTTGGGGTCTCTTGCATGGGACTTTTGAAGTGAGAATAACTTGACCATGGACCTCATGAACTACACAGATATTCCTCCAAACTCCTTTCTTTATATGTTGCCTACCATTTGCCTCACTTGGTCTTTGAAGGTATGTATTATGTTCAATTGTTTAGTGCTTGCTAGCATAATTGTCTGGTTCTATGGCATTTCAGAGCCACCCTATTAGCAAACAATGTCTCCCACTGAATGCGGCCCAGTATTACGAGCTCACGTTCCATGCTTTCTATTATGTGAGTGGTGGCCAAACCCATTCTGTCCGAAACCCTTTATTCCAGATATCCACTACATAGCTAGCAATTCCAGTGCCGAAAGGAATCCTCCTGTTGTCCTCATGATAAAAGCACTAAAATTTTAAGATATTGGATTTCTGATTGTATGTATGAAGTACTAAATACAACAAGAAAAAAAGAGAAAGAGAAGGAAGAGGAGAAGAAGAGGGAAGATGGGGAGGAAGAAAAAAGAAAATAAGAAAAATAGAAAAGAAGATGGTAGGTTTAAATCCAATCATATCCAATCATTACATTAAGTAGTGACACAAATGACCTAAACATTCCAATTAAAAGGGCATCTAAGAAAAAACCTACAAGTAATATATTTGTGAAAGACATGATGCTTTGTTCATGCAAAGTGTTCATAAGAAAGCGAGCTGGCAAGCCACCAACTAAGAGAGGCTGTCTTTAAAGCACATAAACACTAAGTACCTAGAATATATAAAGAGCTCCCACAAAGAAAACCTACAGGCCAATAGAAAAAGTGACAAAAATATAAATATGCATTTACAGAAGAGAAATACGAATGGTCAATAATATATGTAAAGATGCACAATCTCACTAATTATCCAAGAATGCAAATTAAAACCACGGGAAAATATGCTCATCATAATATCAAAGGTAAGTTAGCAAGGATGTTAAGTAACAGGAATATTTATTTACTATTCATGAGTGTTGGTTACTTCTTAGAAAAGAATGCAGCATCACCTAACAAAGTTGAATATATTCTTATCTTATAACCCAGTTCTGCTCTTGGGAATCTCCCAGAGAATCACGCTCTGCGTACTGGGACATGTTCAAGAAATCCCATTGCAGTATTATTTGCAATGACCAAAACTGCAAACAATCTGTTTTAGTCTCGCTTCCCTCAGAAGCAGAGGTAAGGATTGAGGGTATTTAGAAGGAAAAACAAATAGGAAAACTAGTAGAAGAATGGAGAAGTAATGAATGGAAGGAAAGGAGGTAGCCAATAGAGGGTGGATTATAAAACCAGTCACTAAGTGGGTGACTGGAGTGTCATTTCATGGGGAAACTGTGGGAACTAGAGTGATCTGAGGAAGGTGAGGTATTTAGGTCCCAGCTCTGAGTCATTCCTTGGTTCAGAGCTGCTCCCATGGGTATGTCTAGCCCGCTGCCCTGAGCATCGCTGAACAGCTTTCTGCAGGGAACAGGGGGAAGAGTCCTCAGGCAGAGGTGCAGATAATAGCATCTGGAAGCTGGTGAGAGTGCCAAGAAAGATCCAAGGGTCACTGACGGAATCTAATCCACAACTAAAACCCAAATGTCTGGTGACAGCAAATGGATAAACTGTGGTACAGTCATACAAAATAACATGATACAGCAGTAAAAATCGAAGTACTACAGCCACACAACATCACCAAAACATATTCTAAAGAACTTATATGCATGACCCATGGACATGGACAATAGTGGGGGATTGCCTGAGGGAGTATGAGGCAGTAGGTGGAGGGGGGCAAGGGGAGAAAATCAGGACAACTGTAATAGCATAGTCAATAAAATATAATTAAAATTTAAAAAAGAAGAAATACAGTATAATTTCATTTATTGAAGACTTTAAACATACAAAGTGAAGCTATTAATATCTAGGGGCATGCACATGTGAGGTGGAACTGGGAAAAAACACATGAAACTGATAAACATGAGTTCCAGCGTGCCGAACTATTTAAAATATATTGGGACTTAATTTGTTTATAATAATCATACTAACATTTTTTTACTTCGAAAGGCAGATTCTAATTGAAAAGGAAAAGCTCTATGTGTGGCACAGTGAGGAGGAGATGAAGCAAGGTGGCTCTGTTCTGCTGGGCTGGGCGGTGGGTGCACAGGTAGGTCGTTTATTACTCTTTCTCACAGAAATATGTGTATGCATTTTACATATAAACATTTCAAAAAGGTGAGGCTGAAATAAAAGACACTGAAATGTTCACTTAACTATCTGTGTGTGGAAGAATATGCATTTTTTCTTATTTTTACTTTTGCACATTTTCTATAATAAATATACATTCCTTTTACATTAATAAAATGAGGCAAAGCCAGTCATGTCCCCACAAACCCCTGATCTCTCTATCCCAGCTCTACCACCTTCCACACACAGCCAGCCTAGAACAGGAGAGAAATCAGTTACTTGATTCCCTATTGTAGTTATTAATTTATACAGAGATCCCCAGTTTGTTAATTCCACTACAAATTTACATTTGCCCAGAGGCACTGGAGTAAAAAAAAAGAAAAAAAAAGTAGGCCAATTCTAAAAGAAATCATCTGGTGGGCAATTAAAAACTTGATAAAAATTGAGGGGAAGAGGGAATCAGAACACTACAGGTTAAACCCTATTATAACAAATTTCATGTGATTGTTTCTCTCCTCTCATGAAGGGATTTTGAGTTGTATTCAGGCTACATCAAACATTGCTCAAAACAACTGCAGTATTTAAAATACATTCGCAGACTCAGTCTATTTATAATAATCAAAATAACAATTTTTGTTTTGAAAGACAAAACTGAAAAAGGGGATAATGTCCATGACTTCTGAATATGGGAAGATCAAAGGTCCAAAATGTTTGCAATAAACAACTTGGGTATTCATCAAATGCCTTGTATTTTTTGTCAAACAATAAAAACTAAAATTAATTGCTCCTGCTCTCAGAAGTTACATCTACCACAATCCAGATTCCACTATTTTAATGCAAATTTATAATCAATATCAACCAGCCTATCAATGCTAACACAGAATAAATGCTTTTCAAGTCTTACAAAATCTGACCACTAGAATCGAGTGAATTTGTGATAGCCTAAGATGTATTTGTTCATTCGATTAGCGGAATCATGTTTTGATGATGCTCTAGTTTAGTATGTCTTCCTTGAGGACTCCAAAATCATTAAGGTTTATGTATTCATAATCTGAGAGGCCTAAGTGAATAGGATTGAGGGCCCCAGGAGCTCTTAAAAGCCAGATGGGAAGAAAAGTGCCTGCTCAAATAGCTTTTGCAGAGCAACAGACCGTGAATCTCCTTTGTGAGCTCAGATAAGCTTGGACTGAAGGGGGCTCCCATTACTCCCACAAACCCAAACTATCTGACTCTATGGGTTTCCAGTCTTGACCCCTGACGGCCCGTTCCATTTACCCTGTTCTGTTAGCGGAACTGTGTGTAACAAAGGTTGTGTGGGAATGTCCCCTGACTGACATTGTGGATCTCAATCCCAACCTCCCATTTTTTTAAATTGGTTTTTTTTTTCTTCCAAATTATAGTTGACATACAATACAACATAGTGATTAGGCATTTATATAACTTACAAAGTGAACACCCTGATAAGTCCGGTACCCATGTGACAAGCTTGTGAGTAGCAGGACGGGGCTTTGCACCAAAGAACACATGAAGGAGAAGAGAAGGTGAAAGGGAAGAGGCCCTCAGATTCTGAAGCATGACGGTGTGTACTTGGTAACTGACTATCATTTACAAAAGGCAGCATCCACAAAACGCTGAGTCTGAACTTAGAAAAATCCTGAAACCCACAAAGGCTGAAAGATTAAACATCAGAGTCTGTCACAAAAAACAACCAGTATATTTTTGTAAGCATTTTATTAAAACTCTAGTCCTGTATTGCTTTCTGGTTAATAAAAGAAGAAAGGAAAAATATTTCCTGGTTTTCCAATATAAAAAGCCAACTTCAAAGGAGCTTTATAAGTACCATAAGGTAGAATTGTCACCCAGACAATTTCAAAAGGCCTTTCCAGCCACTCTCAGATAACTAATCTGCTATCTGGCCACTCTTATGAGAAAACACTTTTAAAGAGTCCATAAACAATCATTATCTTTAAACAACATCCTTAAAAACTAAAAAGAAGCAGGATAACATAGATTTGTTTTTCATTTTTATCTCCCTCAGACTCTACTTCAGATCTCCTTCTCAACCTTCCTAATTAAAAAAGAAAAAAATCTTTAAACCAAAAGCTAACAACAGAATAGGTATTACAACAGATTCAAGAAAAATTCACTTTGCAAGAAGGGGTTTGAAATAAACTGTATCTTTGAATTTTGAGAAAACGCAAAGAGACAATAAAAAGATATAGGCCTAAATGTGGAAAAATCTTTACATAATCATTTACTTTTTTGTTTTAATTAAACGTGAATTCCAAGTGATGCTAAGTTTATTAACAAGATAATTCTTTACAAGTCACTACTGAGAAGGCTCCATAAGAATTTTATGGTTTGTCAATATCAAATGGTAGAGAGTAATCTAAGAATTTAGTGAGTCAATAAAATAAAAGGCAATCACAATACACCCGGCAGGGCCACCTGAGAACTCCTTTGCAGACTGAAAGGGGAGGTTCAGGTTACTTTCAGCATCACCAATTAAAGCAAAAGCTTCAGCACTGAATATTCCATTTGCTCCTCAATGGGCCTCAACCCCCCTCCCTAACCAAGAAACAACAGAGATGCACAGTATGTATTGTGAGAAATGAAATTCAAATTTTTTATGTGGAAAATAGTCTGAGACCGCATAAGTACCGATCCATATCAGGTGCTCAAAATAAATTTTGAATCACCACAATTTACTATTTCCTAGAGTGCTCTGTGTACCCAGTGAACTCTATGTCCTACGTGCCGTCCACAAGTCCACAAGGCGCCCTCCGCTTCCAGGCTAAGACATTTACTAAACACAGCGTAAGCGTTCCACACTTCCCAAGTCCTGAGACAAATGTTAATCTAATTAGGTTAAGTGTAAATGA
This sequence comes from Micronycteris hirsuta, assembly GCA_004026765.1. Classification (NCBI taxonomy): domain Eukaryota; kingdom Metazoa; phylum Chordata; class Mammalia; order Chiroptera; family Phyllostomidae; genus Micronycteris; species Micronycteris hirsuta. The sequence goes on along the minus strand of PVJI01002952.1, from coordinate 81,330 downwards.
GTGAGTGTGACTGCATGTGATGTGTGTAGACAGGGAAAAAGGGTGGAGGGGGTGTGGAGGAAGAAGTAGGGTATATTGAGAGGAAATCCCTCAGAAATCAACATGAGAAACTCGAAAATTCAGGAGGCAGTCCAACCTAGTATGAAGTATCACTTGAGTAAGAGCGTGTCTGAAACACTTACCTTGGAATTCCCCATATTCTTGAATAAAATATAACTTTAAGATGGCAGGAATTGAACAATCTGAGAATTATAACCCAATTTTCAGCCCTGCCAAGCTAGGTCATGCTTTACTTTTTCTAGCAATCTATTATTTTAATTCAATATTTTCCAAAAAAGGAAAGCGGATCAAGTAGCATAACTCAAAATTCTGAAATGTTATAGAAGGAAGCAGGTCTGTCAAACAGGAAAATAGCCCTGCATGACTCTGTCTCTGAAATTACATTGATACTGACCTCTTCTCTCCTATAGAGGAACTTGACCTCTGCAGGCCCGGTCTCAGTCACTGAATATGTGCATAATTCTCACTGCATGAGCGTTAAAATGCAAATCTGGCAACTGCTACACCCATTTACACCAACACCCTCTTTTACACAACTGCCAGTACTTGTGCTAAAATCCCACCTGTCACATTCACATTTTTTCTGAGATAATAATCCGTCTAGTTGAGTCACAAAAGGGCTATGAAAGAGCAACCAAATGCAAGGGCATGAGGGTTGAATGAGCCCCATTGTCTGCTTTGGAACAAGAGGGCTGTATTCATGATGAAACCAGAGTGCAAATGGGATTAAAACAAAGACTGAAAATTCAGGAACCACTCAAAAGGAGATGAAAACCCACCCAATTTTTTAAAAGTACAATTCCAATGCTTGGTATTGTTTTGTTTGTTTTCATTTCAAAATAAAAAATGTGGAGATGATATAAACTTATGGGAGCAGCTCTTTGATATAATAATTACTTCATTTTCTCAATTTCTCCTGAACATTTAAAATGCCTCTTGGGAAAGTAGAGTATCCTTCATATTTTAAAAACCTCTCACATAAATTGGAAATCAGTCCATTTATTAAGCACTCGATTTTACACTTCGATCACAACTATAAATCATAGTGTCTTTGGAAAGGCTTCTCTGGACAAGCAACCTTTAGGCTTCCTAAAGGATGCATAAGATTCAACCAAGCAAAACTTTGGGGAAAGGGGAATGGCATTCTAGGCAGAGGGACTAAAATGCAAAGAACTTGTGGCAGAAAAGAAGACCAATGAGTCCTGAATGGGATGGGGAAGAATGTAATAAAATGAGGCACAGAGGTGGGCACAGGCCGGAGCACAAAGACAGGGAGGGTATGCCATGCTTCACACCGGCCCTGAATATCAGGGTGGGGGGGGGGAGTCTTTATTAAACCAAAATGAGAGCACACATAAGCAATACACAGTCGAAGTTTTGCCCTGAGAAGTTTCAGAATAAGAGTAATTAATACCCCAGCTACAGGATAGGTTTTCAAGCATATAAAGAGAGTGATCATCTTTCTCATGTATCTTTTCTTTTCCATGATGAAACAGTTCCAGATTCTTCAAATGTCTAAGCGATAACGCAGCCATAATAGTCTAGTGGTGAACACAATGGATTTGGACTAAAGATATTTGATGCTGGACTTACTGGATTCATCACTGTAGGGACACCACTTATCTAGAAAGGTTGCCCAAATCCATAAACTACAGAAGAATCTGCTGCACTCCATGTCTCGTAGAATTATGGCAAGGTTCAAGTGAGCCAAGAGATACAGGAAGTCTAAGCAATTCAAGGTATTGTTAACAGGAAGAAATGGGGAGGATGATAACGATAGTTGCTACTGTTAAAGTGCGGCTCCTGATAGATAAATCGGAATGTCAACATGTTGCCAGTCGTCAACATCCCTAATAGGTGCAGAACTGAACACAGTGCTTGAAAAGTAGGTTGTCACAGGGGAAAAAAAGCTATAACTATGTGAGGCAATAGATATTAACTTATTGTGATAATCATTTTACAATTTGTACATCTATCAAATCATCATGTTGTACACCTTAAACTTAAGTGATTTTATATGTCAATTATATCTCAATAAAACTGGGGGAGGGGGGAACTCAGCAATGGTCAATCTTTTAGCATGATGGTCTATCCTTCTCTGGGCCTCTTCATTCAATATTTTTCAATGAAAAGTCATTAACATAGCAACACAAAGTAAATGTTCTGATAATAATCATTGGGGCCCTGGCCGGTATAGTTCAGTGGATTGAACGTAGGCTGAGAACCAAAGGGTCGCCGGTTTGATTCCCAGTCAGGGCACATGTCTGGGTTGCAGGCCAGGTACCCAGTGGGGGACACGCAAGAGGCAACCACACATTGATGCTTCTCTTCCTCTCTTTCTCTTTACCCTCCCCTCTTTCTAAAAATAAATTTTTAAAAAATCATTGAGTTTCTTGTTTTCTGTGTCAAACACTGTACTAAGTATTAATAAATATTTTTAAATAAAAATTAAAAAATAGAAGTGTTTACCAACTCAAAGCACTTTTCAATTTACCCATTTTAATTATATAAACTATTTCAAGTTAAGTTGACATGAATTTCTTGGCTCCCATGGTTTTGACCACAAATGAACTCACAATCTAGAAGACATAAATATAGTACAGCACAATGCACTATTATACAAGGTAAAGCATCATTTTCAGAAAGACAGAAACTGTGTCTTAGTTATCTCTGTATCATGAGAACCTAGTGCCAGTATCTGAAATACAGTAGGCAAGAAATAAACTGCTGATGGTTGCTTGAATGCACACATGATGTGTGAATTGTGTAAGAGCACAGAGAATAAAAAAACTTTATTATAAAAGTATAGGCATAAAAACAAATATTTTATTATAAATATTAAAGTAATAATAATGATGATAGCTAACATTAATTAGCACACTTACATGGTCCTTAGCACTCTGCTTAATGCTTTACACAGATCATCTCAGGTGGTAACTAAGGGCTGGACTGTGGGGTGGGGCACTGGGCACCATGTCTCAGGGAAAGTGGTGTTTTCATGGACAACTTGGCCATCACGGTCTAAAAAGAGGTAATGTTTATCTTCTTCACCTACATCTCGCCAAATCATTCCCCCAGTTGGAATTTTAAGGACAACTCAGTCAACTACAATGTGAGTTCTTAAAAACCAACCTAGTTTGGCTCTCCGTGCAACCAAATACATGATAACCAAGTTGGAAGTGTCTCATTTTTTCTTGAGTCTATTTCACCACAGAACAACATGGAGATAGTGGATTTAAAGTAATATTAAACAAAATTACTGCTTTGTCTTCACTAATGGAGGTAGGCCATACTGGAACACCCAGCAGCAATACCTCTGGGACTCAATCCACCAGGGTTTAGAGGCAAACCTCACAGATCTGCATAAGCCATCCCTCCTACACATGAAAACCTATCATATTCAGTTAAGAAAAATTCCACAGCCCACTTCAGAAGGACATTTCAATGTTTAACAACTTTCCCAGACTATGAGGAAAGCAATTTTGAACACACAGAGGTGGACATGAGTTTCCAGAAAGCAAAACAGTCTGTAAGTTATGGTGAACAATGAGCCAACACTTGAAAGTAGAAGGCAGTATTAAGAAATGAGAGCAATATTAAGACTTACTGTCAGAAAGAGAAGCAGTTCCAAGAACTGTTTAATCCATTAAACTGATACGCAACTATTCAACTATACTCAGAACTTAATTTGATCATGCCCTGATCTTCCTTTACATTTTAATTAAGATTAGTTGAGCATGTGAATGAGTTTTGAGCATAATATCCTAGGATGAACAAGACTGGAAAGAATGGGAATAGGTCCATCAGAGAAGGAAATGGGAAAGTCAGCCCTTGGGGGCTCTTTGATCCTCAAGGTGAAGGCCCCAGAAAGGTGACTAAGGTTAGTGGCATTAAGAAGTCAGCAGGAAGCACTTTCTACTTAGATTCTTCTTTGGGAAGTGTGCCTACTGATGATGAAGGCAAGGGAATGCAGCAAGAGTGAGCAGAATTTTCATACAAACAGCCTTCTCTTTCTTGCTTTTAACCTGCAGTCCTCCTCCTACTTCCGCATTCTGATATCATGCCTTTAAAAAATAAAATGTTTTTAAAAGTGTAATCATACAGTCCTGACTCATACTTAAGTTGTTACCTAGGGTAGCCCTAGATGTCTAAATTGCCTAATTTGCATACGCCTTGTCATCACCACTTTGCAATCTTTGGACTCATTTTCTTCCCCTTTTACGTAGTCCTTCACTTTTCCTTGTATATTGTGTTTGTGTGAATATATGTATGTATAAAACTGTTATGAGTATCAATATAGTCACACAATTGAAATGGAATCTTATTCTAGTGTTTCAAAGTTAGGTAAACACAACATTAAATACCAGATCTGCAGGCTAGTAAACTGAAACATTTTTACTACTTCAGTGTTGAATGATCACAATCGCAATAGTTTTCAAACTCCAAATAGCCTTAATTTTCTAGGATTTCCCTTCAAACTCATTATTTCCTACCATCATTATGGTTGCCAGCTTCACAAAAGATCCATCTGTAGGTCACAGGCTCTTCAACATCAACCATAGGCCACTTATTTCTAAGAAAAACCTCAGTTAATATTCATTTTATTCATTAGTTCAGGTGGAGAGCTAAGATATAATACTCAGAACCCAAACTCTGCAATCTACAGAGAAATGATTTTATATCCACACAATTGCTTCCTGCCAGCGGACTTCAGGAGTACAGTCTTGGGAATTTCAATGACCGATTTACCCAGGGAAAGAATGCTTATTTTCAGTAAATAGAGGAAGAAAATGTTGATTTAACTTATTTTAGTGCCTATGAGTCTACTTTGGAAAGAATAGGCAGAGTTTGATTAATTAGATTAGCAAATTCAGTAAGTTGTTTATTCAATCTGGTGAATCGATGTTTCCCTGAGTTCAGTTTAGCTTTATTTTATGCTTTCAAATCTATCCAGTAGGTAAGATGCTGAAAGCCAAAAGCTATTCTACCCCACAGCTCTTTCAAGTATCTTTTCACATGTTAATTTGATCTTTTTGTGATTGGAGGCAAACATTTCACAGTCCATCCCTCTCCCCTCCCACCACCCCCCCAACTCCATCACCAGGAATACACTCCTGTAGATGACAGAAAATGATGAATAATAGAACACTTAAGATACTGCTACATTCCTATTTTTTATGCTTCTCGTTTTTTGTACTACTCCTTTCCTGCTGGCTTTAGTTTTATATTTTGTTTCCACCCAAAATTAAAATCTAAAAGGAAATGAGGAGCTTTCTCTATTAATGACACCATTATTTTAAGATTATTAGCAAAGAATTATTAGAGCAAATTGCTTTATTTAAAAAAAAATGTTGCTAAATTTCTCAAATGTTGGCTAGATTATCTTCCTTCATTCTTTTAATGACCTGTTTTAGGAAGTTCCTTTCATCTTGACTTGTGCTACATAAAATCATTCCTGATTCATTTGTTACTGAGCTTCACTTGGTACAGCTGTTCAAACAAAGTGCTTGCCCATGAAAGCCTGGGAAATTGGGGAAGGTAATCAAATTAAAATTCCAACTATACATTCTTTTAAGGGAGTGCAGACAATTTTGATATTTTATATTTAAAACATTTTAAAATCAAAAGGGTAAGCTCTGAACATACACCATAGACTACATTTTTCCATTAATGACCTAGATGACTTGTTAAGAAGAAAAAACAATTCAGCAACAAATCAAATGTACTTTACTAGAAGAGATTTTTTTTTTTTTTTTTTTTTTTTTTTTTTTTTTTTTTTTTTGAGATCCTAGCAGTGAGAACAACTGGACCTTATTTGGCTCCTGGTGGCATAAAGAAAATCAGTGCTGGTGACCTGGACAGTGCCGAGTGACTTCTGATAAACACCAGAATCCACTAATTACCAACAAAGGTAGAACCGAGGTGCTTTTATTCAAAGGCTGCAAAAATCACCTCCTCCAAGAAAGTTTACATCTCTCTAAGTTCTCTGAAAATGAAAAAGATTTTAGGATCACAGTCTCCCTCCAACTAATGAGCCATATTTGACTAGCCTTGAAATTCAAAAGCAGACGAGACAAATCAAAATTGGAGTGCATTCGCCCTTCTGAATTTCCTCCCTTTGTGTCTTCAGCTATATATTGGCTGAGCTAGCAGAGAATATAGAGGTTTCTTAGATCAAACAGTTTAACACTTTTTGAATCCCACTAAAAGTCCACCCCTCTCGGTAAGTATTATGTTTCCTAGCTGAAGGAAGAACACCCTCTTTTTACCAGCTGCCCCAAACCACCACCTCCAGTCAGTCACCAAGTCCCAGTTAGAATCTAAGTCCTAAATATCTTTGGACTCTAACCACTTTTCTTCATTCCTAAAGACACTCTCTTAGTTAGGGCCACTGTTTTCTTCCAACCAAATTAGGGCAGAAACCACCCAACTGTCTGTCTTTACCCCATCCGTTCTTCACACAGTAGCTCAACTGATCTTTCCAGGAAGTAAATCTCCTACTGGCACGAGAGCGAATTCCAAACATCTGAAAGGAACTCAAGCCTGTTTGGGCTCTATGCAATGCTCCAGCCCAACTCGGTGTCTCTGCTTCACCCTCATACCCCACAGCACAGCCAGGTTAAGCTGTTTCTAATTCCCCCAGCAAACTCTCTCTCTCCGCCCTCCCCCCGGACTTCAGCCACACTCTCCACACCCTCCCAGTGCCACCCTCCCTCATTCCTCTCCCTTCCTTGGACTCACTCTTGCTCTTCATCAGGTCTCTGCTTAGATAGCACTTCCTCCAAGAAGGCTTTCCTCCAAGTCTCGGCTATATAACACACCTGTATTGACCCATGCCACCACATTTTCACCCTGAAACCATTTCTCAGGTTACACTCCAATGTAATTACTGTTTGTCAATACCTCCTCAGAATGGAAACCCCATGAAGACGGGGGCTGACCCCATGGAGTTCATCACCAATGCCCAGTGCCAGTGCCTAGCATAGTGCCTGGCACTGCATTCATATTCAAAATAAGTACCCCTTGAATAAAAAAGTTAATTAATTAATGACGAAATTCTCAAACAGCCCCTGAAGTCTCCAGGACAAGTGTTTTCCTGAAAATAGACTCCAAAGACAGTCTTTTTTAAAATAAATAAATAAATAAATAAATAAATAAATAAATAAATAAAGTTCCCTGAAGTTTAACCTACAAGAGTAGTACTTCATAATTGTTCAAAAAATGTTTGTTCTCGGGTAAAGGAAGGAACAGAGTGATGATGAACAACGCTACTGTATGTGTAACAAAGTGGAGTTGTGGGTTTTTCCTACTAAAACTACTTCTCAGGCACTGAATAGGGGGCCAGACCATGGAAATCCAGTCCGGCAGGTTGTACAGGGTCTAAGTAGTTCTCTTACCCCACCAAGTGCAAGGCAACCTACAGTCAGTATTTAATTGTTTACTGTTGCTCCTGTTTTATTTGCCCTACTGGCCACTACTCTCTGATATCAGCCTCCGTTTAGAAAGGGCAGCACTGATAAAACCATCAGCCTTACTATGTATGATCCCGGAGCCAAAATGCTAAAATGAGAAACACTTCAAGTTCACACGTACTCCTCCTAGTTCTAAGCAAATAAATAATTAAACATATTCAGGAGGATCTCCCTACCTTCTACAATGATTTTGTGCTAATTTAGTCACTCTGCCCTACCCAAATTTTGTTTAAGCTTCCCTAATAATTTGTTGGAGTGTGATGAAATAGCTACTCTGGCCAATTACAGTCCTTATTTACGATTTACCCCAGGCAAGAACTGAGATCTGGGTGTAGATACTCACTATAAAAAACAAAAAGGAAAACTGGTAGTCAGAACCTGCTTTTACCCACTCAAAAGCACCTAGTGCCTACAAGCAAAATCCAAACTACTCTGCACGGGGGCAGTGCTAGCGGTGGGAGGGCCGGGGGGAGGGGTTATTAAAATCCCTTCCCCAGTCTCTACGCACCACCTCTCATCTCATTCCCGGCCATTCCTGGCCCTTGCATCCTCCACCCCAGGCATATCACCCAGAGATCTCCAAACCTTCTGTGCTTTGCACAGGCTCTTGACTATGCTTGAAATATCTCCATTTCAGTCTCATTCCTCACCCTGTCCTTGGGCCTGGCACATACTCCCTACCCCAAGCGGAATCAATTAGTCCCTCTTTTGTCCTTCCTTGCCTCACCTCTCTCAGGCCACTTAACACGTTACATATTGCAATTGCTATTTATGCATCTATCTCCCCTACCAAACTGAGAGCTGCTTGTAAACAAATACCACATCTTATTCATATTTAGGTCACTGGTGCATAAAATAATACATAGTATATGGTAGTCAAACAAATGATTATTTAATGAATGAATTGGCTTCATCCCTGCCCGTAGCTGAGGCCATACATTAAAATGATCAGAATGTGACTGTAATTCCATCCATTATGATTCTATACATCAAAAACAACAATGGAACACACACCAAAAAAATCAAAGACTACAATTTACTTGCAATAGAGATGTAGGGTGAATTACAGACTAACTATCATACTGACAAGCAAATGGCTCTGCTCCTGACAACATCACCTTGAACCGTTGTTCCAACTTGATCATGAGTTGGAAACAATTAAAAAAAGAATATTTAGAGATTTTAACTGACAGTAGGTACCCAGCCTTTTTCATATTTGCTCTACCTGCTGAATACCAATGTGCTCAGCCTGCTTTGGTAGTAAAAGACCAAGCAACTTGGTTAGAAAAGATCCCTGACTTGAAGGCTTTTCAGTCTGGCGAACAAGCTGAGGCATTATAAGGTATTACTTCTAGCAGTCATGTGAGTGGTATAAACAGGAGATACTGGCATTTACGGGAAGATGAAGACACGTTTTTTGTTTTGTAGCCTTTTTTATATAATGCTAGTAGAATGGTAAATACCGTCTAAGATGACTATTGGCTCCTCCCCTCAGGCCAAGGTTTGCACAGAGTTTAGCTGCAATTCTCTCGGTGGCATTTCAGGAGCTGGAGAGGTAAGGCACCCCTACCTTGAAGAGAAAGGAGGTTCAGAAGGCCTCACAACTCTACCAGGTTTTCCTCCCATTTGAGGTGGTTTATCCTTGAGAGGCCTCAGGGGAAGATAGTTTAAATCCAATAAGCTTCCAGATAAAGCTCCGACTCAAAACATCTCCTCCCAGAACATCTCTAATGAGGACTGGCCTCTCCCACTCCCAGAGCCAATTATTTACTCACACATAGGAGTCCCCTGCACACACACACTGGGATATGGTCCCCGCCTTCAAGGATTTCAGTCCTTCATGCTCAAGGTCTAATGCAGCTGCAAATATGTACCTTTATTTGTCTTCACTGCACTTGTTATTGTAAATCCTCATAGTTTGCGTATGTTCCAAGTTTTAAAAAAACTAAGCTGTTAATTATGCTTTCTAATTATTTGTCTAGTCCTATTTCTCACCAATCCAACATCTCCATGACACACACTTTCAAACTAAGGCTCTCTCCTTGCCTTATATAGCGTGCCCCATTGTGTATCTGCTTGTAATCCAGAAATATCTAAATTTCCTACTAAGTCTCATACCTCAAAAGACCACCTTTCTCTGGGGACCACACAAATAGCCAGTGCCCAAAGCCAAGTATATTCAAAATGAATTTTGATATTTCAGAACAAAGGATTCAAACCAGAAGTCCAAGGATAAATCCACTATTTGAAATTGTATGAAAAAAAATCTTATGTGCATGTGAATATGTGGATTTTTTTCCTTGGGGAGAGCTTTCATTGCTTTCAAGCAATTCTCATAGTGGCCTGTGGTGCGCGCGCGTACACACACACACACACACACACTCATAAGTATATGAAATCCCGCCAGTTTCAATGAAGAAAATCTTTTTGTGTACAAACACGATACAATTTCCATTTGTCTAATAACATGTGTCAGAATCTTTTCCCATACTTTTTAATTGAAAATATGATTAAAAGATCCACAGTAGCAGGTGAGTGCCAGAGCACAAAGATCCATGAGAAGAGGCAGCAAAGAAAGAGAGAAAGCCCCCCAAATCATGCATGAATCATGAAAAAGGTAAGCAAAGAAAAAAGTAGGTCACTGTGACTTGACATTTAGAAATAAGCAACATTTTATTCCCACTGACCTATAGGTGCCCCTCTAGCCCTGAATTTCATCACTACTCCACAAAAGGTCACCGAGCTACCTCAGCATTTCTCAAACACCACAGCACAGCCGGGCAACGACATGATTGCGTCTGCCACAGAATGTCTTAAAACTAACACTGGGAAACAATATTAAGAACAAAATACTTGCATGTTATTCTACAAATTAACTAGGGAAATGTGTGTCTACCCATAAAGGGGTGGATGTTTTGTGGAAAGAAGAAATACATAAGGCTAAACAGGTCTTTACCGACAACATAATTCATATGGCAGAGAGTGCCTCAAAATAGGAATTTGTAAGTGAAAAAACCCATTTAAATATGCCCTGCATTTTGATCTGACAGAACCAGTGGTGATTTATTTGCTCTCACTGTTATAGTTCTCCGACATCCTTTTCTGAATGAATCCAGATGGAAATGTCTTTCTCTTGGTTCTCTGTTATTTGCTGCTGCAGTTCCCATCTGTGGTGCTAAGAGCCAGCCCTTATTCTATCTGGGACACCAGGCAACCTTCCTTTCTTCACACTCCTTGGTGTCTTCTCAACAGCTCCACATGGAAATCTCTGGGTTGCTTCAAATGCATCCAACACTTCCTCCCTATTATTTGTGTTGGTGACAAACTCTTTCTCACCAACTGTCTACGGTCACTCAGAAGCACTTGATTTGAAAAAGCATTCGGCTTCCCATCAATATTTTGGTAGCTCGACAGCTCCCCACTTCAGCTCTGCCAGAGTTAGCACATTGTGAAGCGGAACAAAGTTCTTACATTTTATCTGAGATTGCCTTTAACATCCATATGCTTAAGTTGCTTCCACATGGGTTCTCAAGTCTAGAGAACATTAACATCAGCAACAATCCTAGAAAAACTAATGCCGCTTTTCCAAAATTCTGAGCACTTCTATCATAGAACGGACGCAATCCCAGATCTGCACTTATTATTGCTGATACCTTTGAGCAAGTCTCTTAACCTCTTGGAACCTCGGTTTCTTCATCTGTCGAGTGGGGGAAGACCATCTCCCTCACCAGGTTATAATGATCTATGTTAATACATGTAAAAGGCTCAGCAGACAACAGCCAGGGCTCACAAGACTCAGGTATTTATTCTGAGACCAAAGTCTTAATTATCTGTGGATAGGTGTGAACATTAGCAGGAAATTCTTGTGCATTTTTTTAGAGGAATCAAAAAAATTTACATTTTAAAAGTAAGCAAGCAAGCAATCCTGTTTAAAACTATCAAGGGCTTACTGTGACAAGCCTCTGGTCTGGAGGGACAGTGGACTCTTCTGGCTCATTCCTTCTCCCAGTTTTGTTTTTTCTTTGCCCTCTCTCTGTAAATTATAATAGCACAAGGGAGAAGGTTCTATAAACACTATCTAGCCAGGAAGGCTACAATTGATAAGGACCCTAGATGAAGTCAGAGGGCAAACAGGTTTCGATCCTAACCTCTTGAAGAGGCTGATTAAAGATTTAAGTTGGGGCATCCATGTGAGAAACACACATGTGGTTTTAAAATGTCTGACTTCCATTGTGCTGTTCTCGACAAAAATCCTGCCGAGCCACGGAGCTGATATATTCAATAGAGCACACGGGCCTCCATTGTATCAAGGACCCTCCAGGTATTTTAAGCACCAGAATCAAACTACACAAATAAAAACAAACAAAAGCCCAATATCTGTCCAAGCTCCATCTTGCCAAAAAAAGAAAAAAATAATAAAATAGATTGTTTTTTTAAAATAAGTCTGTTGTAAGATGATTGTGGAATTATTTAGCACATTCAGCAAGATTTTTCACCAAGCTCCAGTGCAAAAGATTTATTTTGTCATTGTCCAACACAAACAATTGAAGAAACTCAGCCCAGCACAACATCCCCAGGAAAAACAATCTGCAATTTAATTAGTGAATAATGGAAGCAATTTAAATACAATTTCAGGCATTTTTTTAAAGGAATATTTGAATAGACATCTGCTGCGTCTACTAAGTGTTTGGGCAAAGCACAACAACCCTTGATCTGATGAGATGCCCAAGGTCATGAACGAGACTGTCTGTTGTCAGGGGAAGACCCACAGTTCAAAACAAACCTCCAGAAATCACCCTTCTCCCGATCAACACCTCCCCTACTCCCACCCAACAAAGAGAGAGCTAGATAGATAAAGAAAAGATTAGTCCCAGTTCTGAAGTGCAGTACAAGGGAAAAAGACAGGATTTAAGGGCAACCCCCCCTAAGCTGGCATCCTGACTCCTTCCTTACCCCTGCTCTAGGAATGCTTCAGTTTCTTCTTTTATAAGGTGGGAACATAAGTTTTGAATATTAAATGGAACTGTTTATAATAAGACAGCACATAAACGTTAGTTGAAGATGTTGAAGTATTAAAGAAATAGAGAATACAAATCAAATGAATGATAAGTCACTACAGCACCTTCTACCATAAGAATTTTATTATTTCAGCTATAGATTTATTCGCATGCACAAAATATCTGACCTCACGGGGTTTTGGTTTTGCGGGACAAAAAGAGACGCAGAGTATACTGACTGTCACACAGGGATGGGAGTGCTCTTCATGCCACTGAGCTGTGCTCTCAAAAAGTTAAAATGGTAAATTTTATGTAATGTATATTTCAACAAATTTTTAAAAACTCTTTTTAAATATTTACTATGATATAATCCCTTGGAAGCAGAAGAGAAATCCTCTTCCTTTCATCTTTAACTTGGTCAGTCGAAGCCAAGAGCAGGCGCTGAGGACATTAGATGTGATATACAGCATGAGTCTACTGCAAAGGCATGTACAAATTCTAGGACTTCGGCCAAACTTTCAGAAAAAGCCTTTTTCCCCCTATATCTTTTGTTAATTGCAAACAAAACAAATTTCAAAATAAAGGTATCCATATGTTGGTGGCCAAGCCCTCAAAGTCCTAGATTTTGCACACTTTAAGGGACAGAAATGGCATTTGCACTTATGAATACAAATACTTGAAATTATTCAAAAGCTTACAGTTGAAAAATGTTTGGCAGACTCCCAGCATATGCTGCAACAAGTGTATTAAAAATAAGAAGAACCCACAAAAGAAGAGGGTCCGCACTATAGCTCATATACTTAGAGAGTGGGGATATTCCTGTTCTTAGTGACGAGCCGCACGAATCCATGCATGATTACAAGTCCAGACACTGAATAAGCACAAGCAGGAGAAGGGAGACTTGGTTAGGGCCCCCTCTTAGGGAAAGGAATTCCCAGTAGTCTCAACTGTACTACCAGCATTTGGGTCACCTTGTCGAAATCAACGAAACTTTCTAGGCCTCAGCCTTGGCATTTGTGTGATGGCAGGTGGGTCTAGATGACATTAAAATACCTTTTTGGTTCTAGCTCTTGGTAACTCTTTGCTCTATGCTAAGCTTTGTCAGCAGGTCTAACACACAATATATTAAACCATATGCTATAGACTAAATGTGTGTAACCCCCGCTGAATTCATATGTTAAAACGTAATCCCCAGTGTGGTGATATTTGGAGGTGAGGCCTTTGGGAGGTGTTTAGGTCATGAGGATGAAACCCTCGTGAAGGGGATTAGTGCCCTCATAAAGGAGACCTCAGGAAGCTCCCTTGCCCACTCTGCCATGTTAGGACACAGACAGGAGACGCCCTTGTGTGTGCCAGGAAGCAGGCTCTCACCAGACATCGAATCTGCCAGTGCCTTGATCTTGGAATTCCCAGCCTCCAGAAAGAGCTACGAGAAATAAATTTCTATTGTTTAAGCCACCTAGTCTGCGGTGTGTTTCTCATAGTGGCCACAGACACCATTCTCTATGCAGCTGAGGAAAATAAATAATATGAAAAACAGCTAAACACAAAAGGATGACAGCGCCATGAGAAAGAGGAATCAAAATGATCATGGGAAAGAGGCGTCAACAGCTCAAAACAATACCATGAAAAAGCACACTGCAACAGACAGATTACACAGGCCCAACTGGCAAAATGCAGAGGCAACTCAGGCTGAGCCTCTGGCTGCAGTTCAAGGCTCAACACTCACCCTGCTACCTACCTGGTGCTACCTGGGAAGTCAGTGGAAACCCCACCAGCCACAGGAACCTGGGTCAGAACTGCCACTTAGGGCTGAAAACTCTGCAAACTATCTCCTCTCGGAACATAGATGACAATGGTAATAGTTCAAAACAATCGGGTAAAGGGAGAATGTGTAATTTAGTGAAGGTACAAAATGGCTTATCGAGAAACAATTTTTCTTTCCATACTCGGTTTTAAATTACGGTGTTAGTAATGCTGTAAAATAATTATTTAATCCAGTTCAAAATGGAATATTTCATAATACTAAAGAGGACTATCAAATCCTCTACAATAAAACAATCCACTGAAACACTTAAAAGTTGATATTAAACTGAAAGTCTTTCATCTTAATCTCTATTGGGTGCTTCCTAATTTTATATTTCCTTCATGTAAAATTTCAAAATTCTGTCCTGGCTGGTGTAGCTCAGTGGATTGAGCACGGGCCTACAAAGCAAAAGGTTGCAGGTTTGATTCCCGATCAGGGAACATGCCTGGGTTGTGGGTCAGGTCCCTGGTGGGGGACTCATGAGAGGCAGCCACACACTGATGTTTCTGTCTTTCTCTTTCTCCTTCCCTTCTCTCTCTAAAAAATAAATAAATAAAATCTTTTTTAAAAATTCAAAACTCTAAAAATCAGCAGGACATTATTTTAAATTGATTAGAACTGCCTAGTAATGTATAAATAAATGATCACAAATTACAATTTGTAAAATCATTTATAAAAAACTTTAAAATTTCAGGTAAAATGATATAATAGTAAAGTAATAATACAATGGTCAGGAAAAATAGATATAAAAGTGTTTGAGACTTTTCACTCTCAGCTTCCTTTAAAATGCTCCTGAAAACATACCAATCAAGAGGGAAATCTTATCATGGGAAACAAAGATAGGAAGCAAGTATGATTACATCTGGAGAAATTTTCTACCCTTGCACTGATTGTGGCTCGATTCAGAAATGTGATTTTGCAGTCTACCTCTTTAGTCACAGTGTGGGGAATGGAAGTGCGAGGTCTTCACCAACCTACCCTGATGGCACCGGAGTGGGAAACTGCATTCTCTGAGAAGACGGACAGCCAGCTAGATTGGTGACCTGAATTTGCATCTCTCGGATTTCCTTTTTACAAGCCTAATAAAACTATTAGAAACTACCTCGCTGATTGCTTTCAAAGCCTAAGACCCACCTCCTACAAGGAGAGCCACAGAGATAGTAAAACAGTAGAGAGAGGCAAAAGAGCAATACGGTTTCAAACTAAAATATGCTGGGAGGTGCATGACAGAAAAGCCTTTCTGGAACATTCTTTTATCTTAGTAGGACCTCAAGACTATTTTGCCTTGATCCCAGTTTTCAAAGCTGGACTCCCAATGCAAATGCCTTTATCCCACTCCTACACCTAACCCTAAGCCTGGACTGGAATGAACATCCATGCATTACTTAGAACAGTGAATGAGTCCCACACACAAAAAAGAAATAGCATTTAGTAAATGCATTGCCAGACATTGTAAATTGGGCTCATTATAATGCAAGGCAAGCTGCCCTGAAATTTCAGAAAAGAAAGACGGACTTTGCTAGAGTCCAAGGGAACTGTGAGGGAAATGGAGAATACGACAACTTCAAGCCAGCACAGATGCCAAGTTCCAAGTGTAACAGGAGACAAGATGAGATATCTGGAGCAAGACGTGGCAGGAAAAAGGAAACCTTTTGCCACCATTATCATTCCACTGGGATCCAAGTCCTAGGGCGGGTGCCTCAGACAAGTTTCCATCTTGCAAGGACTTTTGGGAGAAGGAGGTATATGTGGTTATAAGAATTCAAACTAATTAAATTTTGGCTTTAAGGTCTCCAAAATCCTATCCCTTTGTAGAAGACTATCTTTGTCCTAGAAAGACCAGCCAAATAGGCAATTGAATTATGCAAAGACATCTTATGAGATGAAGACTGTGAGGAGGCTGTGGCTGTAAAACCTAGGCAGAATTGCATCTCTGCAGATCTGCTAAATCTGGAGAAATGCATCATTGCCAGAGAATGCTTCTTTGGAGCCTATGGTTCTTACAGATGACTCTGTGGAGTAGAAGACCTGTGTTTGAGCTGTTGTTTGTAGATCAGTAGCAAAGACACCCATACCTGGAGAGAAGATACGAAAGTCCTATCTTTAGGTGCTGATGGAGGAAGGACCGTAAGTGAAGGCCTACCTTTTAAATGAAATGATGGCTGTCCTACCTAATTAGTCCAAAGTTGAAACAGTGACCAGATATTAAACTACTGAAGTGGTTCTTAATCTTTTGGGGAGATGTCAGACCACTTTAACAATCTGGTGAGGGTTGTGGTGCTGAAGAAGGCATGCACCCACAGCTTCATGGGGTACACAGATCACTCAAAGCATATGCACACAAAGCTAAAAACTTATGGACCACTGAATTATATGGTTGTCTGGCTGGAGCTATAGGCTAAGCTAATATTCTGGTTAACTGTGACATATCCTTTGATGGAAATGAATATCTTTTAATCAGTCATCCTGAGAAGAGGTAGATCCTTAAAGGGGAGATGAACTTAGGCTGAGAAAGAAATTCTAGTGAGATTTTGGCCTTGCCTCTCCCTTTTTTCTCCAATGCTGGTGAGACTTTGGCCTGGCCTCTCAGGAGTATGGATTGCATTCCAGGTGTCCACGAATGGCAGCGAATACTAACTTCCACCCCCAATAAAGGCAGCCAGAGCCAGGGGATGCATCAACCCTAAGATAAAACCTCGGCGACGGCCTGGCCCTGTGGATCCCTAAAATAATCAAACCTCTCAGTTGTAAATTACTCTCTGCGCTGTAATTTTCTCTTATTATCCTAAACTTTAATAAAGTCATGTTAAATGGTACAGCCTCAATTTAGAAGTCTTTGAGGAAGGAAGGGAAGGGTACATGACCAAGCTTGGACCAGAGTGATAAGGAGAAAGCAGCCCTTTTTTGAAGTCAACACAGAGATGGTGGTTGTAAACTGGGGGACCCTGGCCAACAATGGCACTGACAGTGGAAGGCAGGCGATGGTACATGTGCAGGGAACTGCTCGACAGACATAAAAGTCCGTGAGTTCTTACATCCTTCGGAAGGAGAATAAAGGAGAAAGAGAACCATTACAGAGGCGAAGGGCTTCTGCTCCCAGGACAGGGCTACAGGCCAGTGGGTTCCAGGTTAACCTATGAACAGAATCACACTTTGTATCGGAACGGGGCCACTGAAATACAGTTGGAAAGCTGGAGGAGAACAGAAGGCTAAAGGTCACATGGAAAAGTAAATAGAAAATCAAAAGGCCTCAGAATAAATAAGAAATTCCAGAAACTGGATTTTGGGGAGGAAGAATATACAGACCTAAAGAAAGAAAAAGAGAAAACAGAAATAAAATTATAAATAACCATGCGTTTAAATTTTTATTGGGTAAATTAAGGTTATCCAATGTATAATTTCATGATGAGAGTTTGGTTCTTTTCCCAGCTTTATTGAGATGCCATTGACATGACATTGTGCAAGTTTAAGGTGACCGATGTGATGATGTGATACCCATGCATATTGCAAAACAACTCATGATAAAATTATAAAATCTTAATTCCACTGATGGTTTTCTGTACAGATTGCAATTCTCAAAATAAACCAATAACATAGCAGAAATTAAGAACCGTATAACATAATTTATTCCAACAAAACACTCAGTGTCCATTTGGTTTTATCGGCCAATTATTTTAAACTTTAAGGACCAGTAATTTCTATGCTATATAAACTGCTATAGAACATTGAAAAGAAAGAAGTTCTCTAAAAAGATGCAACAGCAACATATAAGCGTTACCTACGCCTATAAAACAGAGTGCAAAGTAAAAATGCAAATGTGAAGGGTAAGCCTATGCTTCTGCTCTCCTGAGCTGCCTGAAAACCATCATGATTAACTTCCATTGAGATTACAAAGTGGAATTTTTTTAAAGCAACAAATCTCTAAACATACCGGCCCTGAAAATACCTTCATTCCTTAACCTCTCATGAATATACTTCATTCTGTTAGTGCAGCTGAGATATATATAGAATAATTGAACCACAGCTAGCTATTACGCACAATGGCTATACCCATATTTCTACCGTGGTCTATCCTTTCACTTTGGATAAGTCTGGGATGTGTATTTGGTCCCAAAGTCTTTGATAAAATGCTTTGCCATTCAATATTTTAAATGTAAATAAACTACTGCATCATGTATTGATTTTATTTCAGATGCAGTTTCTCCGATGACTTAAAAATAGTAAAGTCTATATTACATGTCATTCGCTTAAAGATCATTTTCTTGGAGAGGAAAAAGTAGTCAAAAGTGTGATGGATTTTCTTCTTCTGATGGATGTGGGGCAACGCACCAGTGTAACGGCTATGATAGATCTATGTAGCTGACACATTCTCGAGTGAAAGAAATAATCACGGGACATCAGATCTTGCCACATTGTGCTTATAACAAGACTTGGACTGGCAGAGACTACACTGAAAAAACAACCTTGTAACTGATAACCTGATTTCTGTCTCTTTTTAGTGGCTTACAGGTCACTTCCCATAAATATTAGACAAACCGCACAAATTCTATAAAAACGAATCATGGAATTGCAATCTAGAAAGAACCTTCCTTCCATGCATCCCCTGATTTTACAGATCAGAAAACTGAGGCCCAAAGCCTAATTTTATTTTATCTACTAAATTATCATGGCCACAATAAAACACATCCAGCGGTGGTTGTAAAAATGCCTAGAACGTTCCATTTCCTCCATGCCGTCTGCATTAGACCAAAAAAGAGGAACCACTGGTGAAGCGATCCACAAATCATTCGGTGTCAAAATACAGCAGCACATCCACACCACAGGCAAGAAACAGACCCTAGTGTCACATGATTAATAATTTAGGGTTTAATTCAAAAAGATTTTAGATCTAAACCCTCAAAGAAATCTTTATGGGTCTCTGACGAAGCTGATACTATGATATAAATTATTCATCCACTCTCATCAGCTCAACATCCAGAAGCACTGTAGGCAGAAGGGACGGGGACAGACAGAGAGGGGAAGACGCACATTTACCCTGAACTTTGTCACAGTGTCTGGGGAGGCCAACAAGCTGATTCCTAAGCATCTGTTCGTAGACCCAAGCGACTGCCTCCTGGTCTCAGGGAAAAACACCTGCCCTTCCACTTGCTTCAGAAGAAAGAATGATTATCTAACATGTTAAAAGGGAGTGCTACCAGCCTTACTTTTCACATTTTTAACTCTGGATATTATGTAATTACAAACCTCTGTCTCACCAATTATTAGATTAGGCAAAAAAAAAATTTTTTTTTAAAGATTTTATTTATTTATTATTACAGAGAGGGGAAGGGAGGGAGACAGAGAGGGAGAGAAACAGCAATGTGTGGTTGTTCCTCGCATGGTCGATTAGTGCCAAAGGAGAAGGCAGAAAGATGCAGATTAAGGGAGGCCTGCTCGGGCCACGTTGGACATTACCCCGTCAGTGATGCCAGCCATCTGAGAGACTGAGGTATGGGTGGGAAATGAGCAGTAACAATAACAAAACAGATAGCATTGTAAAGCACCTACTGTCTGTCTGGCTTGCTTTGAGGGCTTTACATGTATTAACTCACCTAAAACCTGTAAGAGTTCAAAAGGTAGGTACTATCGTTGTGGTCATTTTACAGATGAGCTGCCTGAGGCACGGAGAGATGAGGTAACTGCCTCCAGCCACACAGCTCCTGAGAATCTTAAACTATTTTAACAGGAGCAGCCAGGATGGGCTGGAAGGATGAGGAGCGTGGTTTTAGGTTGTACAAGAGAAAGCCCTGGGCGTGTCCTAGGGTGGAAACCCACATGCAAACATTATGAAGACGAAATCAACAGATTATACACTACAGTTGAGGGGCGGGGTGCGGGTTGGTGAGGAAAGAAAAGAAAGAGAAATAAGTCATGGATTTCTACAAAACTGCCCCTGTTCTTACTACCGAAATCTGTTCAATTCATTGCTTGAGGGCAAAACTGCTCCTTACGGCTCCTTCTGGATTTTTCTTTGTCGTCAAAATGCATGTTCTGAGGCTCGAACCACACAGAAAGCACCTCCCTGAAAGAACGGCTATGTGGCCCAAGAGCTGATTTTTTCCCATTCCTCCCACTTTGTTCACCAGCCCAGAGCCACCACTCCCTTCCATGGGCCCCCAGACAGGCCAGTGGGAATGCCGGAGGAAGGGGAAACTCAGACAACCTATGCCTAGCCTCCCACCAGCACCGGAGCCCAACCCATTGGGGAAAACGTCACATCTGTGGTGGGCTTATGCAAGGGCATTGCCAGACGAGACTGAGCCACTGTCCAATATCAAATTTGCCCAAGCCCACTAGGCTAAGCAATCTTAAACCACACTCTTCCTCTAATTGAGAATATATTCCATAACAATTCCCATTCCTTCCCACACAAGAAAGGTTCCCACACAACTTTTTAAATTATTTTCTTTCTACATTTGAACTTCATTAGTGAAAAGCAAGAATCTCCCCTCCCCCCCCCCAAAAGCACTGTCCTTTGGAGATACTTAATACTTAAACAAAGTATTAAGAACACATAGAGACTTACAGACAGTTACCCTTCGGGGGATTTCTAACGTTTGCTGAAGACTGATATGTGACCTCAAGTTCAGTCATTGTATCAGGCCTGCCACTCCCATATTTAGGTATAGAAAATTCTGGATGATTTTTATTGATGGTCAAATATGTCTTTCCTGATATCCAAATAAAAATAAGACTCTGCTTCTAAAATCCCCCGATATTCTTAAAGCTTAAAAGAAGCAGCCGGAAAGAGTGGAGTCAGGGAGTGGAGAACTCTGGGAGCTACAGCCACCCATGTGGGCAGGTGACTTCATCCTCAAGTTCCAAGGTCTTCATCTACAAAAGGGTGGGACATGCTGGGCAAGCTAACACTGAGAAATGGAGGCAGGTGGAGGTGCTCTGCCATCGACACTAGTTCATCTGAAAGACCACCCTGTGTGGAGAACTTGAACCCTTACTATACTTTTTCCACACAGATTTTTCCAGCCATCACGTTTCTAAAATAAAAATTTAACAGCTTGTAACCACTGCAATATACTTAAGATGTAATAATGGAAAATGAGATGTTATTGATTGGAGAGGGAGGAGAAGCAACCACAATGGTGTCATCAAGTCAGAGAAAGAAAGAAATTAACAGATGAATTCTTCAAGACTGAGATTTGGTTGCCACCCAGTACAGATGGCAGAGTTCTGAGTAGCAGTCCCCAGACAAAACAAGCTGTACATTAAATATGTGAGGCAGCCCTCAGAAGGATACTGCGCATCCTTTCAATCATAAGAGAATTCCACATTCCAGAGCACATCGCAACTAAAAACATGTGCTGAATCCATTCTGTTCGGCAATAACACACACGAACACTCAACTGTGTCTTCAGTGGAGAGCAAGACAGGTTCCCTTTTACTTCCAATGAGACCATCAAAGTGTATAAGGGAGCCACAATTTTCTAAATGCTTAAATAAAACTGTGTTTTTAAAGGAGTAACTAATATGAAAAGTGGCATGTCATGAAAAGTATAATATTGAATGTGGCATGCCATAAAACAAGGTATGCCTCAAAGACAAGGCATGCAAGTATTACTAAATTGAAAATGGAGCACCTCCCTGTTAGCTGACTTTGTACCCAAAGAGTGGGGATGAAAACTTGAGAGATATCTGTAAACATAGTAAAAACAGAAAATACCCTCTTTGGCAAGTGTTTTCTGCTAGTGATTCTTGCCATTTTATTCATTTATCAAAACATGTAATTTATCAAGCTTATAGCTAGCTCCACACTGCATTAAAGAAATGCAGTAAATTGAGATAACATCAGACTTTGAATTCTTAAAAGAAAACAATACGTTTAGGAGGTACGATTTCTGAAAATTATCTCATTCATTTTTTAATGATTTTTTAAAATATTTAAATTTAAGTTGCAAGGTTCTCCTCCCAGAATAAAATAAGTATCTTTTCTTGACACCAGGCTAATATAATATGTTTGTATCTAAGAAAAATGACTGATGGTTGACCTGGGCTTCAGAAAAACAAAGTTTTGTTTATTTTTTTTTCCAAGGAAGCCTTACACGAAGCCTGCATCATGGCCCAGGCAAGGGTGCATCGAACCATTGAAGGAAGACGTAGGGAACAGTGGTGGAAACAGTATCGCTTGAGAGAACTTTAAAATTCTGCTATTTTTCCCCTTGCCCGCTCTTAGAGTGTGGCAGCACCGATTTTACCAGCACCTCACTGGAGTGTAGGACGTGTAGTAGCAGAAGGCAACTAGGTCAGCACAAAAGAGCATTTGTTAGAGCCGGGGCTAACCTTGGATCTAGCTGTAGGCCTTGGGACGGGTTATCTAAACCCCCACAGGCACAGTTTCCACATCTTTCTCACAGGACTGTGCTAAGCAGGAAACGAAAGAAGTACCTTGCACAGAGACTGGCCAAAAAAAAAAAAAAGTAACTCATAAATTTAATGTCTTATCAGAAGCTTACTTCCCCTGGAGGAGAGTAAGCTAATTTTGTGAGCACCCTAAGGGGTGGGTGGTTGTCTCATTCATACCCAAAGCCCAAGCCCAGGAGACTGCCTAACACATAATTGGGATTCAACCAATGTTTCCTAAACTGTGAATAAATGTTTCCCGAAGGTCCTGTCTCCAATCTTACCATAAGGTGCTCAGATTTCTATTGTTTAGCAGATCTCTCTTCAAGCTTGAACAACGGAAAAGGTAAGCCAGGAGATTCCAAAGAACTGCTGAAGCAGGTATTTCCAATTGCCTTCCTAAAGGAGCACGTTCTCTCTTTATTTGTCTCCAAGCTGGAAAGATCTCTTATGCCACCATCCGGGGTTACAAGTGTGAGGGGGTGCAATGTGTTGGAAAAAGACATTAACTGACACCAATATCAATGCAGGCAAACTTGGCGTGCAAAATTATAGGCTAACGAATTTTTTAAATACAGAAAAGAGTTTCTGGTGCCAATGAGTAGTTGTAGCCTAGGAGGGAGTGACTGTGACCGGAAGCCCTTTTCTATCTTTGTCTGAACTGGGCACGGGCAGTGCCAGCCTTTCGGCCGCCCTGCTAGAGCCCTCTTTACCAGCAGCTTCCAAAGCACTCTGAAACTCACTGAAGGGCAAAAATGCCACCTTTGGAAACACATCAGTACATTTGCAATAACATGGTAGTTCACTTCACTCTGGAAAGAGAATTGTCACTGTGTTTCTGGAGTGAGGCACTCCAGATACAAGGAGGAGAAAGCTTAACAGTCTTTCAGTGAAACATGCAGCAGATACTGTCCAAAGCCTGTCATCAGGCGTTCACCCAACGGCTAGGCATTAAGCTCTTACCACACACACCAGCGATGCTTCAGATAATGGGACACCGCAGTAAACAAAACCAGCATCTGCCTCGCCTCGCCTTTCACCTTTGACCCATTCCATTTTCAAATGTACCCCTCCGTCATTCGCAAATCTGACCTCTCCACATCTGACTCTGGAATGTGCGGTTTGCCAAGGAACAAAAGGCTCCCTTCTGTTCACTGAAATACAGTCTGGAATTCTGTGAGAAGCTCGCTTCTGAGGCTTCGCATGGAATTAGACGTGACCTCCGAGGGCAGCCCCCACACTGATGGAGGCATACCCCCTCCTGCCCGGGGAGTTCCCCATCCACCTTACTGGCCCGGGGAAACCTCTTTAGCACCAAAGCTTCACTCTCCCTCTTTTCTCTTTGACCTCTGCCCTTCTTTCTCTTGTGCCAATTGACAAGAATGTCTTCTTTGTATTATCTATACATTTCAGGGTTCTTTTCAGTGGGAAGAAATAACAGAACACAGATGAGCAACCGAGTTCAGGAACTTGAAATGGAGAGAGGATGGGCCTTTAATTCCGCCACCCCCCCAATTCAACAAGTATTTGAGTGTGTGCTCAATTCATCTGACCACAGCCATCTGCGTTTCAATGGAAGGCACTGTTTCACAGATAATGCAGAAGTAGATAGGACTTGGTGCATTTTCTCATATAGTTTGTAACATAGTTGGAGTGATAGCAAACAACAGCACTTTAAAACATTGGACCTCTGGCACCAAAATAGCTGGTCCACAAAGCTTTCTTAACTGTGGATCATATTCTCCTTAAATTAGAACACTGAGAAATATGCGTTTAGCCTCATGTGAACACCCTTCAGCTTCAGATTGTGAAGTTCCTGTTTGGCAGTAAGTCTGTAAACGATGCAGACACTTCCTGCCAAAAGGGACCAGGACTGCACCTTCATCAGGAGACCATGGTGCTTGTTAAGTCTCTCCGCCCTGGCCACACTCAAACAGCCCTGCTTATTCTAATTCTTAAAGTTCTTTATTAATTGCCCAGGCTTCCAGCCCAAGAAGCTGCAAATCACATTTCTAAAAAGGCATCCCTCCCTTCTGCAAGGCTACCAGTAGCTAAAAGGAGGTAACTAAAGGAAGGAGAAAAAAACCAAACCATGCATTTACAAAGTAAACAATTCTCAAAAGAGATCACCGTAGTAATCTAAGCACAGAATATGAGGTGGTAAGGAACATAAGTGGTGACTTGGGGTCAACAGGAAACCCTGCCCAGAAAAGAAAATGTCTTAAGTGGCATCCCATTCTTCTTATGGTTTCCTCTATTCTGTCTTGTCAAAGGGGTTCTGTCTCCTACAAGGCCTTCCCTTTGATGGAATAGAGTTACCGCTGTTCTTAGCCAGCAGAAGTAGCACCAAAAGATCACGTGGATTATTGCAGACAGTCATTAAAAAATACAGTCCCCAGGTGGACATCGCATGCCTAATTTTTTGTTATAAAGTACACATGAACAAGGCATCCGATACTTTGGGCTAGGGATCCAAATAAATGAAAAAGTATAAATGCAGAAATATACTACACTGTACTTCCATAAAACACACATTTTCTTACCAAAAAGACAAATAACATACACTCCTTAAAAAGCAATTCCAGAAATACAGTAATAGCAACAGCAATGAAAACTCTTCACCTGTAACCATTCACCTTTTAATGCACGTTTGGTCCCCGGTTCAAAAAATAAACCCCTTACACACTGTCCCAAAAATATCAGAAAATCTCTCAGTCTCCAAGCTTACCTCTTTCCCCCTCAACACGATAGCATGATTAATAAGTGGAAATTAAACATTGAAAGAAACAGGTTATTCCAGGATCGCTCGTGTGGCAATTTTAGCAATTGTGATCTTGCAAGTTCAGACCAAGTTGTGAGGTGTTTTGAGTGCAAAAGGAAGGGAGTGGTATGCCCCACTTAGTCCTGCTTCTCACTGGGCAAACTTCAGTGAAGCACGCTCCGGGGCACTTGTCTGTACCCCTTTTACTTTTCCCTCCTGTACCACTGCAGATAACTCTCCTAGGGCGTCTGTGGTTCGCTGATGGGATTCATTCATCCACTCTCAGTCGATTTTCACTCTTAGTGAGAACTTCAGTGAGAACTACCCATATATTAGTCTTTCATTATAAAATAATGCTCTGCTTTCAGACTCTGGCTCTATTTTGGTACATCCTTTTAAAGTAAAATGCATGCCATTAAAATACATTTGTTCCATTGAGTCAGATTTTTAGACTCATTATGATGCTCATTGTTGACACAATAGCTCCTTCAGATACACAACAATCTGTCATAAAAGAGCCATACTTGGATGGGTGACAAAGTGTTTGCAAAGGCTGTCTTCTCAATGCAGTTGCTGTCAGAGATATATATTAATATCGCCCTAGTTAAAGGGTATTTATCTAAAAAGTGCAGACCACTTAAATAGAAAATGACTTCATGAGCTATTTCTGCAAGTTCAGTTACTACGGAGAAGAGCATTCTTACATGCTCAGTGGAGGAAATGGAAAAACAACAGCAGTTCATAATCCTGAGCGCCCCACCAGGAGCACATTCTCTGCTCAATCTGACTGAGGCATGGATTCCCAAAGTTATTAATTTTCCATTTTTTTCCATAATCAATAAGTATTGCAGATTTCAATTTAAGTGAACTATTTTCTTGAACCAGTAGAAAGGAAATAGCCTATGTGAAAATGCTACCACGTTCAAACTACAAAAATTGAGTCATTTGGTATAAAAATAAACCTCAAAATAAAAATGTGTTCTCCCCTTTAGAAGTGCTAAAACTTGCATCTAAAATAGAGGGATGACATAACCTTCCAAGTGAAGTCATACTTTATTCTTAATCACACTTGATAGACTTGGGACATAAAGCTAATATTCTGAGCAATTAAAATACAAAACTGAGCCTATACAGGGTAACTAAAGAGAGGAGGAAACACAGAATATATTTCAAAATTTTACTTCGGTGACAATTTCATTTGCTATGCTACCATTTTAATTCTGATTTCCCTCTGTCTATATCACAAATTATGAGGCTTAAATATTTAAAGGCCTATTATATATTTAGAAATATAGAGCTTGAAAGAACTACAGAGAAAAACAAAGCCCAGAAACATAAAGTGATTTATTTGCCCAATATCACACAACCAGTTGATGACAAAGCAGACACCAGAGCTAAATGTTTCTCTATGCCTAATTCAAAGATCTCTATGTTACATAATCCTGCTTACTGTCTTAAAAAACAATATGCAACAATAGGGAGTCAGTATCACCCTTGAAAAGATGAAATAGGAAACTAATAGTAATATTATGGCCACATGTATGCTTTGTGCCTAGTATTTAGATCCGCTTTGAAAAGAAGCAAAAAAAAAAAAGGTAGGTTAATTATATCTCAATAAAACTGTCACATTTTTGTGACGCTGGTTACAATAACATCACCAAGTACAAAATATCTAGGAATTAACAAGAAAGACTCAAGGCCTTTACTTTATCTGAAAAACATAAAAGAATATTGTGAAAAGGTGACATATTATTCATTACTAGATGAGGAGAATGATTCATTTTTAAACATCCAATCTCTCCTAAATAGGTCGAATATCATTCCATTCAACAATCACAAGAAAATTCTTGTTGGAACTTAACAAGAGTGAGAAAGCCATATGGAAGTTTAAAAGAAAAGGAAAAGCTAGATATTTCTTTTTAACAGAAGAAAGTAAAAAGAAAAAAAAGAGTATTGGTGCCATATATTTTTAAAGGCTTATAAAGCACCCTGGCTGGCGGGTATGGCTCAGTGGATTGGGTGTCGGCCTGCAAACCGAAAGGTCACAGGTTCAATTCCCTGTCTGGGCACTTGCCTAGGGTACAGGCAGGATGTCTGGTTAGCGGCATGCAGGAGGCAACAAGTCAGTGTTTCTCTCCCTCTCTTTCTCTTTTCTCCCTCCCTCCCCCTCTCCTAAAAATAAATACATAAATAAATAATTTTAGAAATATATAAAGCTGCAAGGCTTCCAATACTGTTATAGTGGCACAAGGCTGGATAGCATGGCATGGAAAGGATATGGAAAGTCCACGTATAAAAGATCTTAATATACAACACAGGTAGTAATTCAACTCAGAGAGAAGAACTGCAATTTCTGGGGCAGCTGGTCACTACTAGAAAAATGATATTAGATCGCTATTCTAAATAATATAGCAAAATAAGGTCTATGTGAATTAAAGAGTCAATTGTAGAAGTAAAACATATAAGGCGAAAAAGTCAAATATAGCAATTTTGAAATAGCAAGGATTTTATAATACCAAAGAGAGAATCCATGAACAAAAAGATTAATCAATCTGAGGATATAAAATTATTTAAAAATCTATACCTGAAACTATCATAAGCTGAATCGAAAAACACGAAGGGAAAATCGTTGCAATGTGACTAGGAAAGTGATACTGGCCTAAATATACGGAGTATGTACAATTAATAATGGAAGGAGTGTACAAATAGAAAAATGTACAAAGGACACATCTTGTGATTGAAAGACTAATATAGTAATAAATAAGAAAAAGTGTTTAAGCTCAATGGTAATCAGAGAAATGCAAATTGAAGCAATTTAATGCCATTTCTCATCATAAAACTGGCCGCCAAAATTACAGAAATATTCAGAGTTGAGGGCACTGAAGAAAAACAAGTATTCTCATATACGGCTTATAGGAGTACAAAAAAGTGCTGACATTTGGATCAAGTGCTGTAAAAATGCATGTCCATTAACCCAGCTATTCAATGATAGGAATTTGCTTTCAGGAAGTGGTCAGGTGTACAGGAAGACAGATCTATCAGGTTCCTCATTACAGCATTGCCTACACAGTCATAATTTAAAAACAAGTAAACAAAAAAATGCCCTAAATTTTCAACAAGGGGGAGCTAAATAATTAAATTTTTGCCATTAAAGTCTACATGATGTAGTAAGTACGAAATGACCACTAAAAATCGTTTGTAAAAAACTCGTAATGCGTTGGGGCAATGTTCGCAGTGGACTGTAATACACAGACACATACCGTTACTGTGACTGAATACCAAAAGATACCCACTCGAGCTCTTCCAGATGAGGGGATTAGCAATACTATTTATTGTTTTTATTAGATTTCTCCTAAATATCCAAGTTTTTCACAATTAACAGTATTAATTTTCCAAAAGATTAATCTCCTAATGGGCATTAAAATATACTAATATATCAAAATATTAAAATATGTCAGTGTATTAACACTTAAAATGTGGACAGTTGATAAAATTTTCATATGAACATACTTAGTATTTGGCGGGGGCTGTGCGCAGTGTGGGGCGAAAAGGTAAACCCAGAGCAATCTATTTTTTTTCTCCCTATAACTTTTCAAAACTTTTTTTTTAAGATTTTATTTACTTATTTTTTGAAAGAAGGGAAGGGAGGGAGAAAGAGAGGGAAAGAAACATCAGTGTGTGGTTGCCTCTCATGTGGCCCCCAATGGGGACCTGGCCTGCAACCTAGGCATGTGCCCTGACTGGGAATCGAACCAGCGACCCTTTGGTTCGCAGCCCACGCTCAATCCACTGAGCTACATCAGCCAGGGCTCAAAACTTTTTATAATGAAAAATGTCGAGCATAAACAAAAGTAGAAAGAAAAGTCAAATGAACTAACACTGACTCATTGCCCAGCTTCAGCACTCACCCACTGGTACTCTCCCTTGGGGGCAAATCCCAGGTAGCACATCACTCATTTCCATAAATATTTCAGTATGTATTTCTAAAAGATAGCACTTGTTCTTTAAATATTATGAAGATAACATTATTACACAACAATAATTAATAGTAACCTCTCAATATCCTTAAATATGCAGCCAGTGTTCAAACTATCCCCACTATCTCCTAAATGTTTTGTCTTACTTTAATGTGTTCAAGTCAGAAACCAAATAGGGTCTATACATTTATGTAAATTTTCAGTGTGTAAGTTTTAATCTATAGGTTTCCCCCTCCCCCTCTCGTTTCTCCCCTTGCAATTTCTCTGTTGAAATAATCCAGGTTGTTGGCGCTGTAGAGTCTCCCAGGACATGTGCACTCTACCTATCGCATCCCCATGCAGATGTGGGTAGCGTGCTCCTCCATCCCTCCCGTTTTCTGAAAATACGCTAGTCTAGAAGCGTGGTCAGTTCAGGTTTGCTTTTTGGACAACTCTACCAAATAGTGGTATTGTATACTTCCAGGAACCACCTAATGTCTCTCTTTTTGTGCAGTTAACAGCTATTGATAATTATTGCCCGGACACATAATTCATTACGGACTGCAAAGCGCTGGTATCCTATCACTCCTTTTCACATGTTTGCTGGAACACTTCTATAGAGAATCTTCCCTTCCTGTGCTATTCAGTTGCTTTGACAGATTATACACCAAAGTGAGGAGAAATACTTGATTTTTTCCTTTTATTTTTGCAAAATAATGAGCATAGGGCGATCCTTAAAAAGTACAAATCTTCCCTGGCTGGTGTAGCTCAATGGATTGAGCGCGGACTGGGAACCAAAGGGTCCCGGTTCGATTCCCAGTGTAGCTCAGTGGATTGAGTGCGGACTGGGAACCAAAGGGTCCCCGTTCGATTCCCAGTCAGGGCACATGCCTGGGTTGCAGGCCAGGTCCCCAGTGAGGGCCATGTGAGGAGCAACCATACATTGCTGTTTCTCTCCCTCTTGGTCTCCCTCCCTTCCCCTCTCTCTAAAAATAAAAATAAATAAAATCTTTAAAAAAAAAAAAGTACAAATCTGATCACAGCACTCCTACACCTCCCCATGCAACCTTTAAAATGCAAACCATTGCTCTTAAAGAACAGCATCTTCACTGAAGCCTGGTAGGCCATGGATGGTCTAACCGTGACCTGTCTTCCCTGGTTTACCTTTCCTAGAAATCCCTGTGGCCCAGCACACCCTGTCCCCTCCCACCACAAAGCCTTTGCACAGGCCGTTTTCTCAGCGGGAGATGCTTTCCGGTCTGCCCTACCTCCTGCCTCTTAGTGACTTCCTGTTCATTCTTTAGATCTCAAGTGCTACTTTCTTTGGAAAGCCCTCCAAGCCCCCAAATCTGGGCCAGGCTTATTTGTCACATGCTTCTTTCATTCAAAGCATTTATCTCAATTGGTAACTAAATACTGCTTTCATGTGATTCCTTAATTATTGCCTACTCCTCACCCCACAACTCTAAGCCTACTGGGGAAGCTGGCTTGTCTGATTTGGTCTGCGCTGACCCAGCTCCAGGGCCTAGCTCTGCGTCAGGCACCTTACAGTTCTTCAGTAATTACATGTGGAAAGAAAGAAAGAATGAATGGGTTTGGTTTCTAATGCTATTTGCTTATACTCATTCA
The DNA here is from genome assembly GCA_004026765.1 of Micronycteris hirsuta. NCBI lineage: Eukaryota > Metazoa > Chordata > Mammalia > Chiroptera > Phyllostomidae > Micronycteris > Micronycteris hirsuta. The sequence goes on along the minus strand of PVJI01002952.1, from coordinate 50,254 downwards.
TTTACTGACCAGAACACCTAACTTTAATGGACATCATGCCGGGTACCAGGAATTTTGTGCTGATCACAATCCAATCGAGGAAATGGACAAGACAGTGCTTACAATTCAATCACACCAGGGAGTGAGCACCGAGTGAGAGCTGCACACCTGGGCAGATGTGACAACAGGACACATTTAAATTAAAGCCCCATGGCTGCTAGGTAAGAGGCAGCATTAGATTGCCTTTTAAACACAGCTAGATGAGGACAGAGGGCCCAGAACAGTTTTTTTAAAAAGACATTTAGTTCAGCTCTTAAGACAAGTTTATCTTACCATAACGCAAAGGTCTTAAAGCGTGTGCCCACAACACGAATCCCATGAAGCAATTGATGAGAGAATTATCTGGCTACAAATATACAACACAGATTAAGACCTTGAAACAAATGAAATGCCAAGAGGGATATTTTTTAAACTATTGCCTTCACAAGGCTAGAGAAAAAACACACAATGCATTTTCTCAGTGATTTAGACCAAATATAATTGCTAAGTCACTATTAGTAGCATAAAACATATTGTAAATCATCAACACAAGCTACTGGGTATAACAAATCATTTCGTTAGCATAGATATTCTTCTTGTAGAAATCTAGCTCCACTGGAATTTAGAGTTATGATTACAGAGCCATGATTAAATCATGCAAAAACTGTTCTTCTATAATCTGTTCCTTCCACAATACTTAGGACTCAGGGTAGGGATGCCTTATGTATCTTTACATCCACGATGCTTATCCAACTACCTGACACAGAGTAAGAGCTCAGCAACCATACAGTAAATGAATGAGTGGTTTCAGGTGGAAAACTTTTAAATAATGTAGAAGAGATGGTGGGTATAAATAGGGTGATCACAAATTTATTGCCCAACTGGGTCCATAAATTTATTGTCCAGACTTATTAGAACGAATAAAGATTCTGTTTTTAAGTATAAACCTAGACTGCCCAAGCAAATCAACCCCTTTACCTTCGCAATAAAAAAACAAAATGTGCAGAAAGATCAATCCATTATCCACTTAAGATTTAGAAGACTTTGGGGAACATGAGAGATGTTTCAATGGAGATGATTACTTTAAACACCTTCACAAATGAAGATATTTGAATGATTGAAACAGATAAAAAGATATTTAAAATCATTTGTCATCAGGGAAGTTTAACATAAAATCACAATTAGACCCCATTACTGACCCAAGAGAATGGCTAACCTAAAAATTGATGATAGTATCGAATATTAGCAAAGCTATGGTAACAAGCAGAACTCTCCTTCATTGACGGAAGCGTAAATTGGTACAAGCACTTTTAGAAAACAGTTTGACAGTATTAACTAAAGGTTAATATGTGCTGCGACCCAGCAACTCTATCGCACAAAAGAAATACATACATATGTTCAACAAGAGACATTTATAATAATGTTCATAGCAGCACTTTGAACTGGAAATGACCCAATGTCCACCAGCAGCAGAATGGATAAACACAGTGTGGCATATCCAAACAACTGAAAACTGTCCAGCAATGAAAATAAAGAAACTATTGGTATATTTAGCAACATGGCTGAATCTCACCAAAAAAAAAAAAAAAAAAAAAAAGTGAGCAAAAGAAGCCACACACAATAAAGTACGTAAATATACTATTCCATTTATATTAATAAAAGCAATATAAAACTTCTATATCTGGTAATAAAAGTCTTGACAATAGTTACCCTTGGGAGGAATGGTAATTTAGAGGCACAAAAAGGGAACTATCAACATTCTTCACCTAACGAGCTTACTTTGTGATAATTCAGTAAATCATATACATAAGATCCGTGTGCTTTTCTCATGTATTTTCTACTTAACAAAATTTATTTAAAAAATATACCCAAAGGATGATATTCTCATGCCTTTTTTTCTCCCAAGAATTCTTAATTCAGCAGACATACTGAAAAAATAATAATCCATTGATCTCAGAACTATCTGAAAGGGCTCAGATGACAGGTATTCAATAAATGTTTGATGATGATGATGTTCTTTAAATAAGGACTCACCCCAACATCATTTTTCCCTTTAAATATTCTTTCCTAATTTACTCACTGTTTTACTCAACATCAAACCAATAAAGCATACCAGAAAAAAAGAAGTGATAAGTCACCCATTGATAAATGCTATAACAGAATTTTAAAATTTGTTGAGAAATCCTAAAAGCAATTTTCAGGTCATTAGCACAGGAGAATTAAGAAGAAACTTCAAAACCCTGAAAATTCTGACTTCTTGGATACTTGAGAGAACAGTAGAAAGAAATGCGTAAGAAGTCTGAGTGTTAGCATCAAGTGCAACGGTTTGTGTCCCCCAAATTCACGGGTTGGGGTCCTAACTCCCAGTGCCCCACAATGTGGCTGCATTTGGAGAAAGGCCCTTTCAGAAGGTAATTACGTTAAAATGAGGTCATTAGATGGGTCCTAATCCAATATGACTGGTGTTCTTATAGAAAGAAGCTATTTGGATACACACACACACACATAGATGATGTGAAAAGACGCAGAGAGAAGATGGCCATCTATACGCCAAAGACAGTGGCACTGAACAGACCCTTCCTGTGCAGCCCTCAGGAGAAACCAGCCCTACCAACGCCCTGATCTTGGATTTCCAGCTTCCAGAGTGTGAGAGCATAACTCTCCATTGCTTGAGCCACCAGTTTGTGGTGCTTTGTTACAGTGGCCCCAGCAAAGAAACACACCTTTCACTGCAGAAAGTTCTGAAACATCAATGCGCTTATTCATGAATTGCTGTTAATATGTCCTGTCATGTGTGGGTCTCCGAGTGCAAGCCCCTCTAAGGCAGGGGCGGCATCTACAGAATTTATCTCTTCCATTTATCAAGCCATCTCCTGGCCTTATATGCTCAATACTTTTCTTTTTCTTTTTTCTGTTTGGTTTGTTTGAAACACTAATTTATATTCCTCTCTTAAGACCTACTTTTGTTTCATTCTCTTTGCATCTGTGTGACCCAGAAAGCATAGAAATGAAAAAAAGTCCTCCTGTTTCTAGAAACAATGGGTATGAGAAGAGCCTGTCATGAAAACACAAAGAAAACATCCTTCCAGAAGATAAATGAATAGGGGTTTTACCTTCCTACTAAAAAGAGAAATTGAAAAGGGAGAAAAAGTTACAAAGACAGAAGTGAAAGGGTTACACCAGGAAGTGGCGTGCTGCAATGAGAACGATTAAAGCTCTAATTTAACCTTTCACAAACACTTATCTGCACAGTAGGGCAAAGACCCTCGTCCCACTGTGAGCATCCCCGGTCTTCTAGTTCTACTTTTACCACAGAAAAGGCAGCAAAGCTTTCCTAAAATATACATCTGGCCATGCACAGCACAGAATTAATTCAACTGCACCTGTAGCAAACCTTCCAGAAATAATTTACAATAATTTGTCAGGATTAACCTTTTGATAAAACATAAATTTGTCTAAATTTAAAACACTTTAAGAGGTGCAGAGGTCCACTTTTATTATACAAACGCTGTATCAGCAAGTTGATGGAGGCAAAAAATACCGATGCTCAGAATAGCAACTACTCGGTTGGACTTCATCTTTAGTGCCATAAAACAGAAGCTTGGCATTTCGGCATGGAAGAACTGATTCACAACTGCATCCTCCTTGGTGAGGCCTGGAAATGTCAAGCCCTCTAATTAAGGAGGGCCACTTGCAGCTACACACACTCTGTACGCAGTGGCAAACGAGAAGTTATGTTGCAGCATTTTAAAATATGTGCAGACGTATGTTTTTAATATTCAATAGCCACCATCTGCAGAATTAGAGGATAGAAGACATTCCTAGAGGCCACCCCTATGACAGAAGAATCCAAATTGCCCAGGGGATAAAAGCTTTCAGCATTGGAAGCAGCCAATAATGTACACTCACTTTCAAACACTGGTCCAATCGCCCACATTCCTGGTGTCCTCTCTTGAAAGTGAGCACGATCGCCATATTCTTGTAAAATTATATCGAGGTAAAATCACCATGTTGTTCTGGATGCTTACTTGCACAGACTTAACTTTGATGATGTGTTTTTCAATTAAATTATGTATAGCCAAATATTAATCAAAGTTAAGCCAGGGCTCCTACTACAGAATTTCTGTTTCAGGAACACCGACTGTCTCAGCCAGACTACAAAGGTCGTACAGTGAGTGCTAAGAGGTGTCTTGTGGAAGCCAGGATCTTCCTAAAGGCATTACTGTGCCTTATGGTGGCCTCTCTTTGGCTGCAATGAACCCTAATAATTAACGGAGTTTGAGTGGTTTGCTTTTACTTCATGCAGTGCTAACTATAAAAACTGGAGTGCATTGGAATACACTTAATATTACACAGTGTTCAACATTGTGTAATACTCTGTAAACCATTTCACTGCAACTCTCCAGTGCTCCAAAGGTACATACCTGATCAGTTTTTCCATGATAAAATGTAGAAGAACCAAGCCTTTCAGGGAAATTTCAACTCTAGTAATCAGGAATATTCCTTAAAACTGATTCCAACTACAGGTGGCCACGCCCCAGTTGCCCAGGATCCTTTCATACGTTGATATGATTGGGCAGTGCAGAGTGGCCGTCTTTTCCTCCCCAGCTGCTTAAACATTGGCTGCCATCACAAACAACACAGTAACTGCCCAAACCAGGAGGTGCATCACCGACACACTGCTTCAGTGGACACACGTGATCTTTGACGTCCTTCACCCATGGAAGGCAACAGCACCTAAGACAGAACTTGAGGAAAAGCTAGGCAAAATGTGTCAGATCACATCAGATGTCATCTTTGTATCTGGATTCAGAACCCATTTTGGTGGTGTCAAGACAATTGGCTTTGGCCCTGGCCAGTGTAGCTCAGTTGGTTGGAGCTTATCCCATAAACAGAATGGTCACAGGTTTAATTCCCGGTCAGGGCACACGGTTGTGGGTTCAGTCCCCAGTCTGGAGCACATACAAGAGAGTGCTGATCAATGTTTCTCTCTCACATCAGTGTTTCTCTCCCTCTCTGTTCCCCTTTTCCCCTCTCTCTAAAATCAATGAGCATGTCCTTGTGTGAAAAAAAATTATAAAAAAATTAAAAATATATATATTTTTTTCTTTTTGGATTTTATTTATTTTTTAGAGAGAGGAGAAGGGAGGGAGAAAGAGAGGGAGAAACAGCAATGTATGGTTGCCTCTCACATGGCCCTCACTGGGGACCTGGCCCACAACCCAGGCATGTGCCCTGACTGGGAATCGAACCAGGACCCTTTGGTTCCCAGCCCGCGCTCAATCCACTGAGCTACACCAGCCAGGGCAAATATATATATATATATATTTTTTTTTTTTAAAGACAAGAAAACTAGATTTGACATTATTTTCCGATTCCTTGGATTATGCAAAGAAAAATGAACCCAAACATAGACTTGCAAGACATGGCCTGTATGAGAAGACCTCAAGAAAACAGCGAAAGGAACATAAAAACAGAATGAAGAAAGTCAGGGGCCCTGGCCCGTTTGGCTCAGTTGGTTGGAGCATCCTCCTGTAAATGGAAAGGTCATCAAGGGTTCTATTCCTGGGCAGGACACATGCCTAGGTTGCAGGTTCGGTCTCCAGCCTGGGTGCATAGGATAGGCAACCAATCGATGTTTCTCTCTCACATCAATGTTTCTCTTCCTCTCTCTTTCTCTTCCTTCCCTTCTCTCTGAAAGCAGTAAGCACGCTCTTGGGTGAGAGGAGAAGTGAGAAGAGGAAGGACGGGAAGGAAGACAGCAAAGGCCAATTCTGGAGATTGGAGAATAGAAGAATAAAAATTCTTCAGTGAATTTGTGTGGTAATTGTGTAGATTTTTCACAAGAGGAATCATAAACTAACAACTTAAAAAATAACCAATTCCACTTTCCCTTGGATGATCACCCAAATCATAAAAGCAAGAAGGGACACAGTCTGCCCAGTAGATGAAGGCTGTACCTTCGGCCCTGGAACTCCTTGGGGAAATCACTCGCGATGGTGCAAAGAACCCCTCTCCCCTCTCTCACAACCCAAGAACCCATCCAGGAGGCACCATCTCTGACAGTGTCAAGCCCTGTCCATAACATCAACTGAAATGCTTTCACAGTTGATAGTCAGAAGTAAATTGGCCCTTGTCTCATTGCAAAGAAAAATATTTGAAATCCGTGTTAAATCAGAGCTTTTGAATCAAGGAAAGACTGATGTCTTGGACTCTATACTCACAGCCATTGTTCAGAATAAAGCTCGCTTAAATTATGAGATACACCAAGTATCCGTAAGTATTCAACATCATCATGTAGTATAAAAAGTGAATCTTCAATCTGGAGTCAGGAATCACAAATGTAAACAAAAGCCCTCTAGAAAAGTAACTGAGATACAGTTTCCCGTTACCCTAGAGGACAGCATCTCAGGACTATCCCTGCCAACACATCAGTTGATCAATATTTCATACAATAAATATTTACTAGGTTTGAAATTGTTGTCTAGACCTACTTCTTGTTCCCTCGGTGATAAGAAGTGTCTCACCAAATAATTAACAGCTTAGGCCCAAAGAGAAAAATTACTCTACTCCCAATTATTGTCCTAACAAAACTGAAACAGAGTTTAAAAAACACATTCTCATGATGGAAAAGTGGTTCACACCTATTCCGGTTTTTTTTTTAAATGTTGGTTCATATACCATTTATTTTTTGCACTACCTAGTGTGAGTAGCTGAATACTAAATATACAAATAAAGCTGAATCCAGTAGTAGACAATGCCCACCCACCCATTCCACTTTGTTCTTTTTAAATATTTTTAATTTCTTAATTTTTTAAAATGTATTGGGGTCTCACTGGTTAATAAAACTATATGGGTTTCAGGTGTACAATTCTATTATACATCATCTGTATATTGCATTGTTTACCACCCCAAGCCTGCTGGGTTTCTTTACAAACAAGCTTAATGAAACACCAGATTTGGGTGTGGAGAAAAACAAATACTTTTATTTTCAAGTTACTCCTTCTTATCTTCTTTCCTCTTTTCCCTCCAAATGAACTACTTCATTTTTCTTAAGCTAGATATGATATCTATAGCTTCGTAACCGCTTCCTGACTAAGAGAAGCACTGCGAGCGATTATCTTATTTCCACAGGAGGGAAAATATGCGCCCGTCTTATCCGCTCCTTCCATACCACAGGAATACAACTCGTTCCAGGAGGTCTGAGAGGGTTCCCCTTCAGTGCACACTCTACACAAGATAAAGTGTAGTGCAAAATCAGACAGACCTCACCCTCCCTCAGAGAACAGTTTCCAGTGTTCTCATTATGGTGAAATATGTCAAAGAAAAGATCAGAAAAGATGTCCAACACCCTAACCTTCCAGCAAAAGGGACCCTCAGACTGATCTCCCTCAAATTCAGCTTGCCAATTTTCATCCATTCAAAAATCAGCCAAATGTATGGTTTTTACAACCAGTGATTCAGAGAAATGGGAAACCATTGCATTCATAGTGATGTAGACTCGCTATCATTAGTCCTCAAATATTTTCCCAGCAACATTTTTAAAGAAAGTCTAGAAGTGGCTCCATTTTCTTCATTTAAACGAATGTTTATTTCAACTAAACAGTTATCTATGTAACGCAATGTAAAAAATATAAGGGCCAGTTTTGTGTATTTTTTTAAATTTACATAAGGGTGAAAACAAAAAAAACAGCTATTAATTTATGTGAAAAGATAATGTTTAGCAATGGTAGGTTGCTTTTACTAAGGTGTTTTAGAGCTCTCGTTTTTAAAAAAAATTTTTAATCCTCATCCAAGGATATGTTCATTGATTTTAGAGAGAGAGGAAGGGAGAGAGAGACAGAAAGAAACATCGATCTGTTGTTTCCATCCCTATGTGCCCCCATCGGGGATCGAACTCTCAACCTAAGCATGTGCACTGATCAGAGATCAAACCCGTGACCTTTTGGTGTACTGGACGAGGCTCCAACCAACAGAGCTACCTGGTCAGAGCTTTAGAGCTGTTTTCAACCACAGAGTTCATTATTTTCCAAAGTCCAACCACATGGGGGCCAAAAATTGATACTACTCAAAAAAAGGTTTTTGTAAAAATGGAAAATAGAAGAATTTTAATCAACACCAGCCTCAATAATTATAATATTCTCACTAAATGTGTTGGGATTTTTTCAAGTGTTGCTGAAATTATAAACTCTTCCCTTGGTAAGTATTTTGCCACCAACAATTAAGGGAAGATAAAACACTGTTTAATTATTACTAAAAGCAACAGCAAACTGACTGTGGATTCCCAAGAACAGACTTCTCACCTTTAATACAAAGATCCCCACTATTCTTAGAATCCCCACTATTAGAATCAGTGACTAGATGTCCATAAAGGTACTTAAGCTATACAAAATTTCTTAGCAAGTGTAAGAGAAAGCCTATATTCCAAACAATTTATATCACCAAAAACAAAACAAACAAACAAAAAAACCCAAGTATTTGAACAAGCTTAGACCAGCTTTGGTAGGATACTGAGAGAAATTTTACCTAATATGTCCAGTGATTTTCTTCATAGCTACTCTTGTTTGCAAGAGCTTTTCTTTTTCTCTCTTTAGATTTAACTTACTGATTTTTAGAGAGAAAGAGGTTGATTCCTGTCTGTGCCCTGACCAGAGATGATACAACACTCTGAGCTACTCAGCCAGGGCTCCAGTGACTCCTTATTGTTTATTTTTCCCTTACCCAAAGCAAGGTAAAGAAACAATGGCTAAGAACATTCCCTATCATAAATTTCACATTCCCCAAATCTATAAAACCAGCAGAGGGTGAAGTAGGCCTTAAGTAGAATGAACAGTCTAGATGTATCTGTAATCAATTATCTATCGCGATCACCTTTCCCCACTGCTGATGGCTTTATATTGGTATATGTTTAATGGAAATGCATTAATAGAATCTGCAAATTTAGTTCCTTAGCTTAAGAAAGTTAACTAAGGGTCTCCCAAGTTTTCCTACGTGTAAATGCCAGGCTTGTATTTATTGACACCTTCCATAGCCCCCTGTTCAGGAGCTACCTGGAGCAGGCCATGCTGAACTGATTAAAAAAAAAAAAAACAACAACAAACAAAGTCAATTGTCATGTTTTCATCAAATAATCGCATCAAAGTTCTTACCACAATGAAGAGTTGACTTTGAGGGTAAAAAATATTATGAAAAGATTAGCCAATATCGGAGAGAAATTACTCATTTTTCTGGAGTTTTTGGTGCCAAAGAAAATACTAAATAAGAACTAATTCCAACTAACAAGGAGAACCTTTTCAGCATTAAACCTTTTGCAAAGCTTACTGCTATGCATCAAAGCAGATACCCCACTTTATAGGAGAGGAAGCTGAGGCTTCAGAGAAGGTAAGTAACTTGCCTCCCAATAGCACAGGGGAAAACCTAAATCTCAGGTTAGTGGAAGCTTGGTCATAGACCCTACATATCTCCAAATGATGAGTTTTTATTTTGTAAATTTTGTTTCAGTTACATAGCTGATACGATTTTTGTATCAGCTCATTGACAGGACTCTACATGTATTCCACTCAACAGTTTACGAAAGCCAAATTTTACATCTAGTTAGCAAGAGTCATGTTTTAAAATAGGGGCCTCCAGATGGCATAAACATGCGCTATCCAGTATGGTAGCCCCTGGCCACACGCAGCATTTGAGCACTTGAAATGAGGGTAGGCCAAATCGGATGTACTCTAACTATAAAATACACACAGGATTTTAAAGACCAAAGAATGCAAAATATCTCATTAATAAGTTTTATTCTGATTATGTTGAAATCATATTTTAATATTTTGAGTTAAAGAAATCACTAACATAATTTAATGTGACTATTCGAAAATTAAAAATTACATAGGCGGCTTGCTTTCGTGGCTTGCACGGTGCTTCTCTGGGCAGCACTGAATAAACTGCTCAGAACACTCCCTGTGCAGTGTTCTTCAGCACAGGACGAGTTGTAACACTGATGTCCGCCCAGGACACCTAGATTGCTGGTTCAGGCTTTGCTGACATCAAAACTTGTGGATTTTTATCATTATTCAATGATTAATTCATTCAGTCAGATAATTTATTGAGAAATTGCTATGTCTCAGGCAAAATAATACGATGCCTGGTACATGGGCCTTTCTCTAGGGAATTTTACAGTGAACCTTTTAGATACGGTCCCAATCACACCACTTGGCACTTTGGTGATAAGGCTTTCACTGTTAGTAGGAAAACCTACAGATGCTCCTCTCTCTACAATGGGGTTCCATTCCAATAAACCCACAGTAAACTGAAAAATCACAAAACAAAATGTATTTAATACATCTACCATAAACATGCTGAGAACACTTACATTTGGGCGGTGATCCTGAGTTTCATCTCAGCAGTAACTACCATCCTCTTCTGCTCACCAGAAGCAGGAGACACAAATGGGCGTTGTGTAGACGTGACGGGATGTGAAAACACAGAACGCAATATCCCAAAACCGCTGGCAACACAGTGAGTACCAGCTGCACGGCCTCTGAATGTGTATCAATTTTGCACCAATCACAAAGTCAAATAACCTTAGATCGAACCATTGTAAGTCAGGGATAAATGGCATCTTTGGAGCATATGTAAAATACGGCAGAGAGAGAAGGGGATGGTGCCAACAACAATCCAAGGATTCCATTAATTGGACACATGAGGTGGGTTGTCTTAAAGCTAACACTGCCTAATGCCAACTTCAACTTCAGTCAGAAGATAAGGTAATCATGCAAATTCAAGTTCAACCTAATGGGGGAAAAAGGTCTCTTCCAAATCTAATTCTCACCCCACCCACCTGCATAACCAAGGCGGAGATGAACTATAATTTCAATTTAGCCATACAACTGTCAATATTTGTTACACCCTTCTTACTAAAAACAGTGAAAGTGACTAAATCTTGCAAACTCTAGTAGTGTATTAGCATTTCTATGTGATATCAGGCAATGGTATAAGTGCTTTAAAAATCAATCTCACAGAAGCTAAATAAAGAAACCGATACCTATGCTCTACATGTCAACAACAACAAAAAAAAACATATTACCCACAATGCTGCATGGTGTGTAACATCTCTTTCCCTTGTCATTAGTTTAATAAAACCAGGAAAATGTCCTAGCAATTTATTTTAACTCCTACTTGCTTTACAATGTACCTGACATCCTAGAGGAATGGCCTAGAAGACACTTAATCTCGCTGCAGGAGAAGAACAAAACATCTGTAAGAAATGCCACAATATTGGAAAGAATAATGCTCACCACCGGGCCAGTCTACTGAGCCGGGACTCCAGGTTATTTTATGGAGTTGCTCTATATGTAAAACAAACTGTTTATATTTCCTGCAGAACATCATCCTGCAGTTCCCATTCAGCTAGTCCGAGTAAATGCACTAAGGGTTCCGCTTGAGTAAGAACCAAGCTCATGGTTTCAAAATTATATTTCATGGAAGATTTGAGCAGAAGACACTCTGTGTGTGATCCAGAAATCCCAGAACACTGTCATTTAGATACTGTCAGTGCAAAAGAAAAGCAGCAAGGTAGTGCCTAATTAAGATGTCAAACCATTGCCCAGAATGACTCACTTTTCTTGTTCTGCTAGATAAAGTCTTCTTGGTGGTATTATTAATATTCCAGCATAGCAGAGGAATTGTTACATTAAAAGGTGGCGTAAATCCAAGCTTCAAGATGCAATAAACTCATGAGAGACTAAGCCTCGGGGGCATTAATTTCTTCTTTCACAAATGAGTACCCAGATCTTGCTGGTCTCCCTTCTCTTCCAATAAAATTTTAAATAACAAATCTTCAGGCTCTGAGTTGCTGAACTAGTGAAGGAGTCATCTGGAGTACTCAAGTATTTGAGTGCCTGCTATGTGCAGAACTCTGCATACTGTGTACAGGCAAATGTAGGGAAGATCCTGACCGGCCCTCAGAGAGTATACAACCTGTGTGAGTGTCCTAGGGCTGCTGTAACAAATCATCACAAACGCCACAGCTCAAAACAACAGAAACTTATTCTCTCAGGATCTGTAGGCCAGATGTCCAAAGTCAAGGTGTTGACATGCAATGTGCCCCTCAGAGGCTCTGGGGAAAGAACCCATTTTTTGTCCTTCTAGCTTGTGGTGACTGCTGGTATTCCTTGGCAAGTGGCCACATCACTCCAATCTCCATCACCATCTTCCCGTCACCTTCCGCTCTGTTCTGCAGGGATGATCCCCTTCGGCCTCCCCTCTTACAGGGACACTTGTGATTGGATTTAGGGCCCACCTAGATAACTCAAAATCCTTAATCACACCTGCAAAGACCATTTTCCTTATATGATAACACTCATAGTGTTCACATATTAGGACCTAATTTCTTTGGGGTGCCATTATCCAGCCCATAGACACCTCGCCTCCTCAGAGAGGTAGAGCGATCATGGATGAAACTGGAAAGACTGAAAACCAGTGAAGCTGCATGAGTAGGTGCTAACCTGTACAGTATCAGAAAAACATTCAGGCCCTGGCTGGTGTAGCTCAGTGGACTGAGCGCGGGCTGGGAACCAGAGGGTCCCGGTTCGATTCCCAGCCAGGGCACATGCCTGGGTTGCAGGCTGGGTCCCCAGTGAGGGCCATTTGAGAGGCAACCATACATTGCTGTTTCTCTCTCTCTCTGTCTCCCTCCCTTCCCCTCTCTCTTAAATAAATAAATAATAAATAAAATCTTTAAAAAAAAAACATTCAGTCTGAGTTCAGTTAATGTGGTCCATGTTGCCGAAGCTCGGATGGCTTTCCTGGGCCTGGTGAGGCTCTCTTATCTTCATTCAGATGTTCTCAAATGATTTTGTGAGCTTCTGAAGGGCCATTCTCAGCGAACAGTATTTATCATTCTGTCTGCTCTAAATGGTCTCCTGCCTATATCGTCTTTCTCGCACGGCCTCCTTCACATCTCTGTCTCACCCCCTTATAATCGTGTCACTTTTTTGTTGCTCCTTTTGTTTTTATTGTTATTGTCATTGTTTGTCTTGGGCCAGTCTTTTCAGGGATGATGCAAGCAACTACCTTACAGGATGTGAGAGACACAGAAAGGTTTCTGCTGCCCCAAATTATTACCCTACCAGTCACGTCACAGTGTCTACAATTCCTCACATTTCTCCTTTGGACTAAAGCCCACCATTTAAATTCAAATACTATTTTGTACTGGATATACATGAAATTGCAAAGTTACTGAGTCTTCATGAACAAAATATTCAGTCATTATTTCCATAATAAATGTCTGACCAAAGATTAACCCTGTGGAGTTTGTTAATGAATGTTTTGTGAGTTTCAAAAAAACAAAAATTAAAATTAAAAAAAAAAAACAGAGGGGACTATGATTTCATATTCAAGAAGTTAAAAAAAGAAGAACGAGAAGAAACTCTGACCACTAGACATCGCAGGGCACTTAGAAGGCCTGGTGAGTCTCTGAAAGGGACATGAGCTTAGTGTGTTGAGTTCCCCAAACATATTTACACACAGAAGCTTCTCTTCCTCTTAGGCCACCTGATGGCAGGAACCATGTTCACTTTGTCTAACTTTGTATCCTCAGCACCCAGTCCAGTCCAGACATGGAACAGGTACTCGATGATATCTGAATGAGTGAGTACATGGTGGACGTAGAGTAGGTAGGTGGATGGACAGATGGATGGGTGGATGGATGAATGAATGGGTGAATGGGTGGATGGGTGGTGGACAGAATAGTGTCTTGAAAGCCTCAATGGCTCTGATAGACCAATAAAAAGAAAGAGGACAAGAGGAAGAAGAGAAAATGGCAACGGGAGGAAACAGGAATGAGAGGATGGGAACTACAGGCAGTAGCAGTCAAATGTCCTATACGTGACAATTTAGCTCAGGGCCAGTTATCAGCAATGAGTTGGTATTAGAGAATATTTGCAGATCTCTAATGCCACATCTTTGATGCAGAGGCAGTGGTATGGACTGAATATTTGTGTCTCCCCCAAAGCCCATATGTTGAAGCCCTAATCTCCAATGTGATTATATTTGTAGAGTGGTAACTGGGCTTGAATGAGGTGATGAAGGTAAAATCCCCATGATGGGATTGGTGCCCTTAGAAGGGGATGAAGAGTCTGGCTGGTGTAGCTCAGTGGCTTGAGTGCGGGTTTGATTCCCAGTCAAGGCACATGCCTGGGTTGCAGGCCAGGTCCCCAGTGGGGGCCATGTGAGAGGCAACCACACGTTGATGTTTCTCTCCCTCTATTTCTCCTTCCCTTCCCCCCTCTTTGAAAATAAATAAATAAAATCTAAAAAAAAAAAAAAAAAAAAGAAGGCAATGAAGAGACCCGATCTCTCTCTTTCTGCCAAAAGAGGGTGCAGCAAGAAGGCAGCCATCTGCAAACCATGAAGAAGGAGGGCCCTTACCAGACAATGAATTTGCCCACACTTTAATACTGGACTTCCCAGCCTCCAGAACTGCGAGAAATGCTTGTTGTTTAAACCACACAGTCTGCAATGTTTTGTTAGAGCAGACCAAGATGGGCAGCATGGCGCAGTGTTCGAGTAGGACACACCTGGTCCAACTGCCAGCTCTACCCTTAACAGCTTCCATTTCTTCACCTATGAAATGTGCATGACAATGCCTACTCTATGGGGTTGTTGAGAGGTTTAGAGATCATTTCCCTGAAGACTCATAAATAGGAATCTTTGAAGTTTCTTTTACATACACTTTTATCTCCCAAGAGCTTTGCAAAGTGCTATATAGAAGCATATGGCTTAGAAATACTACTTAATTGATGTATTGTTCCCTATAAGTGTTTCTTTCCTCCCTTCCTTTATTCTTTCCTTCCTTTCTCCTGTTTCCACTAGGTAAAATAGATGCATAGTTCAAAGTTCTAAAGACACACAGGAGAATAACATGAAAATTCTGTTTCTACTGGACCCAGGCATTCATTTCCTCTCTGTAAAGCATCCAATTTTACTAGCAACAGAGTTTCAATCAACAAATGCTTATAAATTAGGCTCAGAATTAAATATTGCTTATTGTGGGTTTAAGCAACTCAAACCAAAATGCCCTACTGTTATTCATCACTCCAGAAGGTCTCCTAGCAAGGCTGACCTGTTTCAGCCACTGCTACGATTCTTATGCAGATTAATCAAATAGTGTGGTTAATAAAGAACCAGCACATATGCTATTCACCCATCACCAGTTTTCATAGAATCAGAACACGAAGATACATCTGACGTGAAGTGGTTCCCAGCACAACTTAACTCTTCTCAGATCATTGAGAGGCTCTACATTTCACCACACTGCAGGAGCGTCACTGTCGGTATCTCAACCAACGCAACGCCCTGAAGAAGGACACCAGTGACAGCAAAAGAAGAATTCACTTTTTTGGAAATATGTTGGGTGAGTTTTTTTTAGCAACGTGAGGATACACGATTACTCCATAAGAACAGGAGGTTGAACCTGGGACCACTAGAGGTGGCCAGCATCCGCTGAAATGGGCCATCTCTGACAACTGAAATGTAACAAAGCTGAGAATCAAGGACAAGTTACTGCAGGTTAGGACCAGATAGAGTTACGGCCAGTGACAAACAACCGACAAACACAAAAACCAGAGTATGCAAAGATACACTATGACACACCCTTTGAATCAGCACACCAACTCACGGAATTTGCATAACTAACTTGAATCAGTAGGCAAATAATGACTTCAACTGATGCAGAAGTGGAAGTCAGAAAATAAGATGGGGACCACAGATGTTCAGACTCTGAGCCCCTTTTCTGGGCACCTGGACTGACTCATGTTCTAAAGGTGATCCAACTAACAAGCCAAAGTTAGCCAGGCCCATCTCTGCCTTTGGAAACCTCATCAGACACAAACCCTGGGAACTCAGAAGGCCAAACCACAGAACCAGGACTTGGCATTAAGATAATGATAACATAATGCATTTTGTTCTTATCTGTTTGCTGCATCTCAAATACACTCATATCCACTTGGCTAGAAACCTACACAATATATTTAGGAATAGTTTTTAATCATTATAGTCAACAGGGTTGTCACATAACTCGTTGTGCCAACCCGTAATAGGCTCTCTATTCCATGCTGATCTCCCATTATTAACTAGCATCCTGGGTGTGCTAGTGCAGTGTGATATTTTTCCAGGGTGAGGGAACAGACAGGAAGGGACAGCTTTTAGTACGTTAATTTGTAGAAGGAGCCAAATAGAACAAGGAGTGGAACATGGAGTCACCATACAAGGCCAAAGAGCCAGACTGGCCAGCTTAGGCAGTTTTAGACTTCTTTCTTTTACATCTTACTTTCATCCCAATGAAAGAATGTGGAAAGGTCTCAATTATGCACTCTAATAGCTTAGCTCAATCACTGTAAAATTGAGGGTTCACCCTTTAATCTAAACAGGAGCTGTGAAACCATAGGCCCGGGCCAAAATGAGCCCCAGGGACAAAAAATGAGGGCCACAAAAAGTGTAGGCAAGGGAAAGTCTGCTGTGAAGTCTTGAGGAAAGTTCACATTCTCTTCTTCATTCCAGGCCAGTATTGAAAAGCAGCAGCTCAGGAAGTCTTCCAGTCCATCAGAGGGCCAAGTTCAAACAGGGAATACCCAGACCCACAGGGAAAAAAGCAAAGCATGTGCAGCTCAGCCCAGTTGTGCTCAGGCTTTTAGAGAAGATGTCCGCTACCCTCTATTGGAGCAATAAGATCCAGAAGGCTAGTAAGACTCAGTTCTAGGACAGGTGAAAGAAGAGATGGACCAGGTCAGTCAGGCCTACCTCTGGCCTAGGCCTAAGCCAAAAGGACAAGAGAGTCCCTAGAGGCTCATTGCAGTCCAGAGCAGCTGCTCAGTGGGTAGACACCCCAGAACAGGAGCTAGAACTTATGACATTGAGCCCTGAATGTTTTGGCTCAATTGGTTGGGCATCATCCCGCAAAGCAAAAGATTGCTGGTTCAATTCCCAGTCAGCATACATGCCTGGGTCGCAGGTTCGGTCCCTGGTTCAATTCCCAGTCAAGGCACATGTCTGGGATATGGGTTTGGTGCCCAGTCAGGGCACATATGGGAGGCAACTGATCAGTGTTTCTCTCCCTCTTTCTCCCTCCCTTCCCCTCTCTCAAAAATAAATAAATAAAATCTTTTAAAAAAAAGAGAGAGCATGACATTGCATAGAGTCCCTTTTGGTAGGTAGGTAGGTAGGTAGGTAGGTAGGTAGATAGATAGATAGATAGATAGATAGATAGATAGATAGATAGATAGATAGATAGATATAGATAGACAGACAGACTGACCTAAGATAGACCTAAGTTCAGGGATATAACAAAGTGAAGTCACAGGAAGGTCTTCTATTCAGGGTTTCAATTCAGGAATTGTAAACCTCCCCAAAGCTCTTCCTTGAAAATCTGACTTGAAGAAAAAACAAGATGAAAAGA
The DNA here is from genome assembly GCA_004026765.1 of Micronycteris hirsuta. Lineage (NCBI taxonomy): Eukaryota > Metazoa > Chordata > Mammalia > Chiroptera > Phyllostomidae > Micronycteris > Micronycteris hirsuta. The sequence continues at coordinate 32,790 of PVJI01002952.1, read as the reverse complement.
TGATCCAAAAATCTTTTCTTTTTTTTTTTTTTTGTTGTTGTTACAGAATGGGGATTCCGTTAACATGATTATGTAATAATGACACCCTCCCATTAAAATCTAACAAGTAAAACTATTGAACCCTGACTAGTTTCACCATTATCATCACTCTGGCTTCTCAACTGCTCCTTCCAACACAATCTCTCTGGAATCTAAAAACACCAGCAGAACAGACCATCCTCTTTTTAAGCATGGTCCAGTGTTTGGGTCTCAAAATATATTCACAGTATATTCAGAATAAGAATAAATCAATCCTGGCCAGGTGACTCAACTGGCTGGAGCATCAGCCCATACATCGTAAGGCTGCGGGTTGGATTCCCAATCAGGGCATGCACCTCGGTTGCAGGTACATACAGGACGCGACCAATCAATGTTTCCCTCTCACATCAATGTTTCTCTCTTTCTCTCTCCCTTTCTGTCTCTCTAAAATTAATAAAAAAAAAAACACACACATCCTTAGGTGAGGATTCAAAAAGAGTAAATTATATCAACATGAAAGGAGAAAAATTATCGGTTTGAGTAGTACCTCTTAAGGGAATATTCTCTCATCTTCATCTACATTGCTGGTCCCTAATTACTGAACTTGCATTGTTCTATTTATTAGCCTGGTTACTTGGGCTAGATACTTCTCTGACTCCCAGGTTCCTTATCTTTGCAGTGAGGGTGTTACGAACACTTACTACTTGGGATTCAAAGGGGAATCAAGTAAGAACATGTGTAAGTAATTGCTGCACAAATGTCTGAGGTTTCTGTAATAGTTAATTCTCTAATAAATAGAAAAGTGGACTATAAAATTTAAGATGTATACTTCATTCCCACTAAGACGAATAATTAAGAAACTTAAATTTCTCTTCTTGGTTTTCTCTGTCTCTGGAATGAAACTACCCGTTATGAGAGAACTACTGGAGTTGTTGTTTAGATTTTTTTTTTAAGATTTTATTTATTTATTTTAAGAGAGAGGAGAAGGGAGGGAGAAAGAGCAATGTATGGTTGCCTCTCACATGGCCCTCACTGGGGACCTGGCCCACAACCCAGGCATGTGCCCCGACCGGGAATCGAACCGGGACCCTCTGGTTCCCAGCCCGCGCTCAATCCACTGAGCCACACCAGCCGGGCCTGTTTAGATTTTATTTTTAAGTCACTGTTTAATTCAAAATATTAGTATTAAAATGACAATTACAAATTCTACTATCATAGTCTATACTGGTACCTACTCTAGGGTTTGAAGAAAGAAAACAAAATAATTTTAAGACCAGGAATGTCACAGGAAACATTTCAAATATAATTTCCCACCACAATTCTCTGTAACTGTGCTAAGTTATCAAAATTATCTACTGATGCATTCTAATTACCAAAAATTTTGATTCAGGTTTTCAGGGACTTTTCAAGCATGAATCATTTAGAACTCCATCATTCCACTGAAATAAACATGTTGGCCCACATGTTCTGGATTTTGCAACAGCAGGAAGCATCAATATCCTAGACATACAGTGTTACTTATCTTCACGTATGTTATGCCCAACAATAAAAGGTATATTTTTTGAAAATTAATAAAAGAATAAGATAAAACTATGAAAATACAGTCTTATTGATTTATTTTTTTCATCCAGGCTCAAATTATTTTGCCAAGTTGCTGCCAAGTTGTCCAGCACTACACATTGTCTAAATATCTTTCTATATCTTAAGAATTTGGGACCGGCTGGTGTAGCTCAGTGGATTGAGCGCGGACTGGGAACCAAAAGGTCCCGGTTCAATTCCCAGTCAGGGCACATGCCTGGGTTGCGGGCCAGGTCCCCGGTGAGGGCCATGTGAGAGGCAACCATACATTGCTCTTTCTCCCTCCCTTCTCCTCTCTAAAAATAAATAAATAAAATCTTTAAAAAAAAAAAAAAGAATTTGGTGGCTGCTAACTTACACTTACCCAAGATTATAAAAAACTGTTACTAGGATGCCAAAGAAGTTACATGGTACTTCATTGGAAAGGAATGCTCGGCTTAGCAACTGCCCAGAGTCACTCACCAAGGCTGTGCTTGTTTTGCTATTAGTTTGGACAGATTAATTTTCAGACATTTTTAATGGGATAAACAGAGACTAACCTTAATTTCAACAGAACGGATTATTTCTGTTTGAGTTGTGGCCATCTTTTAAATCATAATTGTCCTATAAACTTGACTCTACTTTGTTTGTTTAAATCAATAATATCTCCTAAGCCTGACACACAGACATACGGCTGATTCTGTGTTACCCATTCAAGATCATTCCCCTTCAATCTCGTTCTGACACCAGTGGGCCTTATCGGCCAGGGTGCTGGTGGACCAGTCTAAGCATCTCAGAATAATCCCATTTTCCCTTTTCAGTGAGTAAATTTTGTCATGAGCTTCTGTAGTTACCTTGGAAAGACTTCTGTGGACTTCTTTGAAAGTCTCTCTTACTTTTAAAAAGATATAAAAGGCCAGGATGTGGAGAAACTGGAACCCTCATACATTGTGGGTGGAACCCTCAAACCTGTAAAGTGGTATCACCGCTTTGGAAAACAGTGTGGCAGTTTCTTAAAAAGTTTTAATTTACCACATAATACAGCAGTTTGCCTCCTTCATATCTATCCAAGAGAAATGAAAACACATGTCCATGCAAAAAATTGTGTAAAAATATTCACAACAGCATTATTCATGGTAGCTAAAAAATGTAAATAATCCACACATCTGTCATCTGGTGAACAGAAAAGCAAAATGTAACATATCCATATAACAGAACATTACTCAGGCAATGAAAGGAACAAGGTCCCGATGCACGCTACAGCACGGATGAACTTCAGAAACTTTACGTAAGAGAAAGAAGCCAGACTCTCCCCCCACAAAAAAAAAAAAAAAAAAAAATCCACTAATTGTACAATTCCCCCAATGTATGAAAAGTCCAGAGAAGGCAGATGTATAGAAAGAGAAAGTACATTAGTGGTTGCCCGAGACCATCGGGTGGGAACAGAAATTAACTGCAAATGGGCACAGGAGATATTTTGGGGATGACAGAAAGTTCTAAAAGTGGTGAAGGTTGCACAACTCTGTACATTTACCCCAAAAAAATCATTGAGCAGAGTACATTTAAAATAAATAAATACATATGTGTATAAATATACGGCAATGATTCAACCCTTTCTATCTTCCCGTCCTCGGTTCCCAGGTGGAGACCTAATGCCTGCAGTTGCAGCAGCTCTCTCAAGACCGGAAGGAGGAAGTCAGCTAAGGAGGAGCCATGACATTGCTGAGCTGCTAAATTAGCCAGTCCTGGAGTGCTCCTGTTTCAAAATTCTTTAACATGAAACCAAAAAATAAAATAAAATAACAATCCTTACTTTTCGCCCTGGCTGGCGTGGCTCAGTAGATTGAGTGCTAGCCTGTCAACCAAAGCAAAGGGTCGCAGGTTCAATTCCCAGTTGGGGGCGTGTGAGCGGCAACCACACATTGATGTTTCTCTCACTCTCTTTCTCCCTCCCTTTCTCTAAAAGTAGATAAATAAAATAAAATAATACTTACTTTTTTAAGCCACTTTCCTCACTTGATGAGAAAAGATCCTGGTTGATACAGACTAGAAATAGTCACCAGAGCCCCTTCAGTGGTATACAACTCACATGTACATATACTTTTAAAGAAAGAATGGAATTTTGAGAATGTATCTGCTATTGACTAAATGTTTGTATGCCCCCAAAATTCATCAAAATTCATACGTTGAAGACTAACTTACAATACGATGGCACTTGGAGGTGGGGGCTTTGGGCAGTGGTTAGGTCGCCAGAGGGGCGCCCTCCTGAATGGGATTAGTGCCCTTAGCAGAGACCCCCGGGAGCCCCTCGCCCCGTCCACCATGTAAGGACACTGCAAGAAGACAACTGGTTATGAACTGGTAAGCAGGCCCCCACCAGACACTGAATCTGCTGGCATCTTTATCTTGGACTGCTCAGCCTCCAGAACCATCAGAAATAAATTTCTGTTGTTTATCAGTCACCCAGACTAGGAAACTTGTTGATAAACAGCCTGAACTAAAACAATGCATTTGTGGTGATATACATACATTCAGGCATCTCTAACTAGGTTGTGTATGACTATCTTATATGACATGAGGGACGTTGTGTGTAACTATCTTTTGTGATAGTTAAATGAGGGACATTTAAGATGGCACCTACAATTTGTTTTATTAAAACTGTATTTCAGCCTTGGCTGGTGTGGTTCAGTGGATTGAGCACCGGCCTGTGAACCAAAAGATCCTGGTTGATACAGACTAGAGGGTCCCTCTAGGGTCTGTATCAAAGGGTCCCTGGTTCGATTCCCAGTCAAGGCACAGGTCTGGGTTGCAGGCCAACTCCCCAGTTAGAGGGTGCATGAGAGGCAACCACATCAATGTTTCTCTCCCTCTCTTTGTCCCTCCCTTCCCTTCTAAAATAAATAAATAAAATTGTAAAAAAGAAAACAAACTGTATTTCAATCCAATCTTGAACTAGCACTTGCCATCACCCCAGCCTGTCTCTCATCTACTCTCCTTCAAGTTCAGCATGAATCAAATGGTTTAAGCATCCCAAATACATTCCAGTTATCATCCCTCCATGTTTTTGCACATTATATTTTCCAAGCCTTGACTTTGACCACATGTTAAAATGCATCTTTTATATCCTAACTCAGGAAAGTCTCCTGTGACTCCAGAAGATAATCCCTTCCTCCCCCGATATAATCCTATACTTTGTACACACTGCTATTATCACCTCTATCACATTATATTGGAATTAGTTTTACTATTCCTATCTCCCCTATCGTGAATGGCAAAGGGTTTGAAGTTAAAAGACAGCTCTATCTCATATTGGGTGACTTTGGACAAATCACTTTACTTCTGAGTCTCAATTTCTTCTTCTGTAAGATAAACATAGATATTATCATCCCATCTCTCTTAGACTCTAAGATAACATATGTGAAAGCATATTATCAATTAGAAAGTCCTGACTAAGTCCTGACTCAGTAGCTCAGTTGTTTAGAGCATCGCCCCATAAGCCAAGGTTGCAGCTCGATCCCCATTCGGGGCACATAAAAGAATCAACCAATGAATGTATAAATAAGTGGAACAACAAATCAATGTATGAATCTCTCTCTCTCTTTCTCTCTCTCCCCCCGTCCCCATTCCTCTCCCTAAAAATCAACCAATAAAGAAAGAAAGTCTTTACTCATTTTAGTTAGAATAGACAAGATTTTATAAAGCAGGGGTGTCAAACTCATTTTCACCAGGGGCCACATCAGCTTGCGGTTGCCTTCAAAGGGCCAAATGTAATATTAGGACTGTATAAATGTAACTGCTCCTTAACAATTAAGCCAGAGCTCGGCGCTGCTGGGTAGAAACAAGGTAGAGGGTCGGATTCAGCCCAAGGGCCTTGTGTTTGCCACCTGTGTTACAAAGGTATGTAACAGACCTCACAAATTAGGAAAAAGATATCTTTCACCATTTATTAAAGTACCCTAGTTAAGACTACCAATGAGCACTGACCTCCCAAACGCCTAAAACCAAAGATCTATTTCCAATTGTCCTCTTGCTCAAACTACCAGCTGCACCTGACACAGATGACCTTGCCTTCCTCCAGGAGACACTTGCTTCACTGGGCTTCGACGTCAGTGCCAGCCCCTTCTCACTGTTCTTGACCTGCCTCTTCTCATCTGCCCCATTCTAAACCAGGAGGGCCCCAAGGCTTAGTATCTAGACCTCTTTGCTTTCCACATTCATTCCCATGGTGAACTTATTCGGTCTTGTGGCTTTAAATAGCATTTAATTTCCTCCGACTCACAAACTGGTATTTCTAGATTTCTTTGAAAACCAGGCTTATGTATTAAACTGCCAAGATGCTTAAAACCTATCTTAACATGAATGTGTCCAAACTGAGCTGCTGGTCTCCTCTACCTCGAGACCCCATTTCATCTCGGTTACTGTGCATTCGGTCTGTTGAGGTGCTTGTGCCAAAGATCTCAGAATCATACTTGACTCTTCTTCTTTCTCACATAATTCCTATCCAATCCACCAGAAAATCCTCCAGCCAAAATATCTTCAGAATTCAACCCCTTCTCACTACTTCTGTGCTACTTTCACCCTCACCCAAGTAGCCATCACCTCTCATTGGATACCTGAAATAGCTTCTTAAATGATCTCCTTGTTTCTGCCCTTGCACACCTTCTGATCTGGTCTCAATCCATCAACCAGAGTCATCTTGTTACAACACTAATTTCATCATGTCAATCATTGTTTAAACCCTTCAATGGAATCCCATGTCCCTCGGTGAAAAATCCAAAGTCCTCACAATGGTGTTTAAGGATCCATGCGATCTGCTCACTATATTCCCATTTCTTCTGTGACCTCATCTCCTACTACCATCTCCTTTGCTCACTCCGTCCTAGCCACTATGCCCTCCTTGCCTTGCAATGATATACCAAGCACTTGCCATGCCTCTGCCTGGATGCTCTTCTACCCAATGACATCATGTAACTCATTTCTTCACTTCTTTCCTGGCATTCCTCAAATGTCACCTTCTCCATGAGGTCATCCTTTGTCATCCCACTGAAAACTGCCACCTCAGCCCTGACTGCTCTGGCTCAGTGGGTTGGGTGTCAATCCTGCAAACCCAAAGGTCATAGGGTCAGATTCCTAGTCAGAGCTCGTGCAGCCGATGAATGTTTCTCTCACACTCCGATGTTTCTCGCCCTCTTTTTCTCCCTCCCTTTCCCTCTCACTAAAAATAAATGAATAAAATCTTTTTTAAAAAAAGAAGATAAAATTGCCACCCTTTTCCCTCCCACTTCCTATCTCCCTTTCCTGGTTTATTTTACTCAATAACAACTGCTGCCTTGTAGCATATATTTTACTGTCACTAGTAAAAGCTCTGAGAGTGCAGGAGTTTTTATTTCTTATGTATCCTCAGTGCTTAGAATAATGACCAGAACATGGAAGCCACTAAATAAATATTACTTAAAAAATGAATATGGAAAGAATGATTGAACAAAGTAGGTTTCATAATTTTCTGATATATTTCTCAGTATCTTTATCTTAAACAATAATAAGCATAACTACCATCAAACTTCTTAGAAATGACTGGCATTTTTAAATCAGAAAATTTGAGCCTATGAAGAAGGAATCAGAGTGATTTGGGAACACCTACTGTACCTGAAGAAACTCACAGTAAATAAATAAGTAGAAATACTACTCGGAATATTCAGGTGATCGCCTCCAAGGCTTATCATAAAGTTCAAAGATAAATAAATGCTTTTTTTAAATTTACTTATAAGGTGCTTAGTATGTACCATATTCATCATTTTTAGATGGCACAGATGAGTATTTGGATTTTCTTCCTATGTAAGTTTCAATGCCTTGGTGGGTTGTTCCAGTTTCAGTGATTCAAACTAATCCGCATCAACGAATAGCCAAGACCATAAAATTTGATAGTTACAGTAAATTATTAAGTATATTTGGTTATAATTTACGAATTAGCATCATATAGAAAAGCGTAAAGAAACTTACCACTTTAAACTCTGTAATTACAAATTATTATATTAGTAGTTGCCATACTAATAATATAATCTGGTGATTACAATAGATGTGGTCCACAAACATAAAGTTTTGGATATATCTGGGGGAAAATATTTTCCCATTTAAATATTAACTTATTTCATATTTTTCTTCTTAATAATGTTATCATTTCTAAGCAACTATCTGCTAGTAGATTACAAATGAGAAGAAGCAGTATCCCAACATTCCGATCAGAAACTTCTAAGGGTAAACAAATATAATTTTCATGAAATTAAATAATCACTCAGAGAAGGCAATGTACCTTGCTGAATTATAAATCCATAAAATGAAAATCCAGGACTTTAAACTTCGTTTCACCACGATAGGCTAGTCTTCTAAGTGTGGTTTCTACTAACTGTGAGTTTTCTATTTAAATGAAGACCATTGTACAAAAACAAGTATCTGAAAATGTGCAATAGTTCTTCATCTCCTCATCAAGACACCCAGGACCCATCACTTTATAATGTAGCTGAGAAGTAACAAAATTTTTTGAACTATATCTCAATCTACTCATCATTGATAACAATGAAAACAGAGAAGTTCAGTAAATTAATTCTACAAACTTGCTATTATCTCATTTCACAGAAATTTCTATAAGGAAATAGAAGGGCCACAAACTCCAAGATGAAGCCATGACCTCTGGCAACATGCTTACGTCGCTTACGTGTAGTAACACTCAATAAATGTGTGTCAAAACGAATTAATCTACACTTAACTGGGTAAAAGACTTGAACAGAACACATTTTCAGAGAAAAACCTTTAAATATGTGAAAAATTCTAACCAAATTGACTTTGACTATTTCAGTGAATATTTTTGGTTAATGTGGTTTGAAACCTGTAAGGCAGTCAACAAAGAAAGTGGGGAGTAACAAAATATCACTAATTCATTGTGAAAGGCAAGAATAGTACCTATTGTTACATGTTTAGAGATACCTAGCCCTCTGTTAAGTTTTATTCTTACATACTGGTAGACGCTTTTTAAAAATACATCCCCCACAACAACTCCATGAGATAAGTGTTAAGATCCCCATTTACAAATCAGGAAACTGAGACCCAAGGAAAGCAAGTACCCTGGCAGAGGCATCATGGGGAGTCGCCTGGGCTGGGATTCAAACTCAGGTGTTTCGTTCCAAAGTCTATTTCTGAACCTCTGAGCCCCACTCTGAGTGGCCACGAGAACAAATTCAAACATATTAACTTCTGACATTTGCAGGGGAAACACTCAATAAGAAATAATACTGCACTCTGTAGCCCCCAAAACTGTTCTAGCAAATAAACTTCTGTTGAAAACATCTGAGGAACTTCGACATTTCCATACAGCACACTTTGCCAAGAGTATACTTTACAGAAAATTTCATATGTATTTCCCGAACCAATACTCCATGAGCTCAGAATTCATACAAAATAATTATTAAAATACATGAAGTTTTCCACTTTTGTTCAACAAATTAAAAATAAACTTCTCAAGAGAGGATACACCTTAATTATGGAAGCAACCAGCAAATCACACAACCGTAAAGGTAAAAGATTTCTTAAAGTTTCTTTAACCTAACCTTCATTTTATAGATGATAAGCTAAAGTCCAGGATGATTAAGTATCCTATCCAAGTTTATACAACCAAAAAGAAGCAAACCAGAATAGTTTTTCACTTGTAGCAGGATAAAAACATTTCCAATTCCCAATGTTCTTCTTTGACCAGACCTTCACATTTCTCAAAGTAATACATCAATGATATTCTCCATTTAAACCCACCTCGAACTTGAATCATTTTGAAAATCAAATCTTACAATTTAAATCATTTCAAAGCAATGTATTTTAAACAAAGAAAACTCTCACTTTCCATGGCAAACAAGGAACATTAAACAAGAAGAGTAAAGACTGTATCAAAATCCTTTTATATATTGCCCGGCTGGTGTAGCTCAGTGGATTGAGCGTGGGCTGGGAACCAAAATGTCCTGGTTCGATTCCCAGTCAGGGCACATGCCTCGGTTGCAGGCCAGGTCCCCGTGAGGGCCATGTGAGAGGCAAGCATATATTGTTCTTTCTCCCTTCCTTCTCCTCTCTCTAAAAAAAATAAATAAATAAAATCTTTAAAAAAAAATCCTTTTATATCGCCACCAGTATTTATGTGAACTTTTAACTGCTTTCTCAGAGAGGTAGACAAAAATGAATTGTGAGACTTAAAAGTGGGAATATAAGACTCTTAATGAATGCCATAAAAACCTGATGTGTGCCATAAAGACTAAACAAATGTACAACCTCTTTGGTATTACACAGTCAAGTTTTCATTGTGAGAACTTGTACTTTTACATGGATTCCCAGTTGTTAGGAATTCATTTATTTCTGGTTATTTTTGGATTTTGTTCAGCAAAATGAAATTTCAAAAGTGAAAAGAAAATAATGCAATCCACAAAAGTTCTGCAAATGTAAAAACATTCACTGCCGTATTTAAAAACAAAATCAATCACAAATAAGATAGGTTATTTGCATATTGGATGCATCATTGTTACATAACTTTCCTCAGTGACAACATAGTCCACATTCTGTATGTGCTGATGAAGAATATATTGTAAAATTAATAAAATCTCATCAGAAGTATCAAAATCCTCATTCCAGATGAAAAAGAACCTACAAAAACCAGTTCAAAACAAGGAAATCTGAAGTCATAAATCACTTTGATCAGGCAAAGCTCAAAATAACTAGACAATTCTCTAATGGCATTAGCACCAGCCCCAAAATGAAGCACTTGTGGAGTATTTAAAAAGAAAAGTACCTTCTTTAAGGTGGAGAGTTCCCAGTGATCAAATTGTAGTAATCCACATCGGGGAGGCATCATAAACAATTCCAACACTTGAACTTTTAAGTAACTCCAGAAGTTTGACAACTTTTCATCCAGGAATGACGTATTGGTACTTCCATAACGTTCACTCTTAGAAAGATCCCGTAAGAACAATGCACCGCATGATGCTTTCTAGATGCTGATAATAATAATAACACCTGTACAATTAAAATTAATTAACGTTAGCTTCCAAGCCATTCTACACACTCAGTTTCTTAAAAAATGTAACCATATCATTAATAGATTTCAGTCTTTAGCATGAAGATTCAAGGCTGCTGTACATAGTTCTGGCACTTGAATCATTTCTACTCCCAAGTTTTAAATAATGGATACTACTATACAAAATCATAACCTTAAGAAGTGAAAATAGACCGTGTTTGGATGTTTCACTTGTCATGTCTCAGTGAAAAGCTAGAAGAGTCCAAGGGAATGAGGAAAGCCTCTGGGTCCAGGGTGGGGACAGGACAGGAAAGTGGAGATGGTGATAAATTACCTAAGTATTTGGAATGATTCCAACAAACATACCTGAAGATAATGACCTACATTTGCATCACCGAATTCAAGAAGACTGTTCCACACACTCCTAATATTTCAACAATCATAAAATCTAAAGCATACTACCTTTGCCCACTTTCCACCAACTCCCAACTGTTGTCCCTAAATGTTTCTCTGTTAACCAAGTGACAAGACGAAGCAGCAACTTTTGTGGTAAAGCGGGAAAGCGCTGAAAGAAATTTCATGTTTACCAGCTGCAGAGTGGCTGCCTCCTTTGAGCAAGAACCAACCTGGAAACATTGCGAAGGGAAGCTCCTTGGGAAACAAAGTTAGGGAGCCTCCCTCGGCCTGTTCACTGGGAGGAGGCTGCCCTGCCTCTGCGCCCGCAGGACAACAGCCATCCCTCCTCGGGGCGGGCGTGGCAGGCAGAAACAAAAGGTGAAAACACAAAAGGCGGGCGGAGGGCAAGGTCTGAAGATCTTCTAGGGCTCACGTTCCACTTTCCATTCGAACCCACTGACATGGGGGAAGAGGGTAAAGTGAGAGAGGCGAGGATGGATCCGAAGGGCAGCGTAGGTTATTCTGGGTGGGTGGTGAAACTAATGGGCGCCCGGGACGGCCGACTCCGTAACTAGTGGTCCAGGCCCCATCCCTCCATCTCTGCATCTCTGCCTGTCGGGAACCTGTGGCTTTCCCCACCTACCCCAGCCCCAAATAAATCTTCCTGAACTCTCACCTGTTTGCTCTAACCTGCTGGACCACAAACACAAGAGCCCACACCCCTCCAACCCACACCTCTTCTGCATTCTATTGTTGCAGCTTTGGCATTGTGCGTTAGCTCCGCTGGGCGCTCCGCAGACTGTTAAGTTACAAAACCGTGAGGAAACGACCCCCAGCTCCGTATCTCTTTCTTTTGCATCGCAAAGTCTGGGCGAGGTGGGGGTGAGTCTGGACAGACCCCGTCCACTTCAGCATGTTTTTCTCCCGTATGCGCATAACTGGGGGAAAGTGAGGCAATGCCCCCTGGATGTGCCCTTCCCCCCAACCCCCAGCTCCTCACAGAAAGAGACACTTGAGAGAAATGCCTGATTGGCTTTTGCCTATTAAAAATGAACAACTGAAATCATCTGTTCCAGGACGTTAAAGAACAAAAGAGAAGGGAGCGGGGGAACGGAGGTACAACTTTCCAACCAAACTTCGTCACTGGAGGACTCCGCTGTACTCCAAGGGCGGGGAGCCGGGCGCATTCAGGGTGAGAGAGGTAAACAAGACAACAGTGTCCACTCACCTTCTTCCCACTTGGCCACACTTTTCAGAGACGTCCCCCGTTGCAGTCCGCGAGGCGCGCGGACACTTTTGTGTGGCCTGACAGCGCAGAAAGTCGCGGCGGCAAAGTTGCGAGACTGAGATACCCGGGCGACCGGGGCGAGGGGAGGAGAGTTCATCAGAGTTCCCCCCTTTGTTCCCAGTCCCGGAGCAGACAAAGAGGCGGCGAGCGGCGGCAGGTTCTCCCTCTCACCCCTTCTTCCTCTCCCCTCCCCCTCCCCCCCTCCATCCCCGCCCCCTCCCTCCCCGCATCTCCCGCCCTGCTCGCGATCCTCCGAGACTCCGGGCAGCTCAGTCCCCAGCTCCACGCCACCCGACCCGACCCAATCCTCCCACCGCCTCGCTCCAACTTTCCCCGTAGATGCCGGTTCTGGTCCCCTCCCTCCATACCGCCTCCTCCCCAGCCCGCTCACGTCTGCGGGGGGGAAATCTCCAAAATCATTGTTTCCGGGAGATGCGCCTCTTTGTTCGCACTTTCCCTGCCAATCAGCGTGAACAATCCACTTTGGCACTGAGTTTCCGTCAGTTTTTCATCATCCCAATAGACCAAATGCGCAGGGCAGAGGGTCAACCCCAGAAGACAGAGGCGGGTTACACAATCGGAGGTGGGCGCACCCTGGCTCTCCATCCTCGTTGCTCGACCCGGACTTACCCCCTGCACCCAGCACACCGGAACAACTCAGAGGGGCTCCAAGCATTGGGGAGCCCTTCTCCCCCGCCCGCCCCACTACACTGTCCCTTGGGAGAGCCCTCCAATCCTCAGGACAAAGCCCAGCTCCAGGGTACCTGTTGCTGCTGGCGCAGCGCAACTCGGTCCAGGGACGCGAGGGCGGATCCCCACCTGGACAGCGAGCCCACCTCTCAGACCCAGGACTCGCCTGAACCGCAATCCGCAACGGCGAGGTTCTGGGTGGCCGCGCTTCCCCTGACCCTGGAGCCAAACGCTCCTCGCCCGTTTCCTTTCCTACGCCACTGCCTTTCCCTCGCCCCAAAAATCTGACTCGGGGTCCCTGGCCGCCTCCCGTCCTGTACCCTTTGGTGCGGATGGTCTGAGCCAAGCGTCCCCTCTTTCCATCCCCTCCCTCACCGCCCGATACATCAGGTGTCCAGACCGGGAACAGCTACGGACCTTCCTCGGGTCCTGTACCAGTCGTTCCTCGAACTCCAGAATTGGGGACCCCATCCTCACCTCCCGCCATCCCTAGACCCTCATCCCAAGTGCGGTCCACAGCTTTGGCTCTCTCAGTGACCCAGACCAGTGCTGATTGTTCTTATAGATCTCACTAGAACTGAAAAGAAAGGAAGCCAAGAGGTGGGGGAAATGGGAGAGAATGGGGGCCCACAGAGGCAGCAGTCTGTAGGGCGCAGGAAAAACCCCAAACTTTCCAAAGCAAACACCCACCCTCCAGGAGGTACCCCAGAGCGCACCGTCGCCTCCACTGTCTTCTCCATCCTAGACGTGGGACCTCAGTGGGATGGTGAAGTTTGGAAATAATGGGTTTGGGTAAAGGAAGGAGGCCTGTGGCCTTGGGAGCCGTGCCGGGGTCGGGTCGGGTTGGGGGTAGGAGTGGGGGAGATGCCTGAAGGAGGAGGTGGGGAGGAAGCAAAGAGCCCCTGCTGGGTCCGGAATGTCCCGGCTGAAGGTCCCCTTACTCTCCCGACCACTCCCGGCCAGGTCTGTCCCCTAAAGCAGAACAAAGAAGCCGCGAGAAGCGCTTCTGTCCTCGCCTCTGGCGCCCGCACCAGACCTCCTCCTGCAAGAGCCCACACCTCATTCAGAAACTTTGCAACCAACTTCCCCCGGAGTGAGCGCGCGCGGCGCGGGAAATAGAAGGAGGATCGGGGACAGACGCATCCCGAGACCAGAGATGCTCGCTTCCTGGGACTCCCCCGGACGCGGAGCTCCCCTCCTCGCGCCGCGGGTCCGGGCCTGCGCTCAGGGCGACCCATGGTGCAGGGGGAGGGAACCACGCGCGTTCCCCGCTCCCCTAGGAGAACGAAACGAGTGAATTCTTTAGTTTGGACGCGCGCAGCGCTGGGCAGCGGGATGGGAGGAAAGAGGCGGCAAACAGAAGAGGCGGCAAACAGAAGAAGGAGCAGGGCGGCGGTTTTGGCCAGCGCGTGCGGCTGGGTGCGGCAGCCAGCGCGCGTGGGAGCCGCGCCCGTCGGGCCGGGCTCCTGCGCGAGCGTCCTGCCCTCCGATCTCAGCGAGCGGCCGCTAGGCCTCGGAGTTAAGATTCCGGCCCCGCGCAGCCGGCCTCCTGGTGCCAGGGCCTCCTTACCTGCAGGACAGACACCTGCTCCCGTCTTCCTGGAGCGCTGGGTTTCCTGAGCAGCTACTTGCCTCCTGGGGGCCCCGAAGCCTCATCTTAGATTAGGGATCGTGAGCGCTCCACAACCAACCACAGAGAGAAAACAGCCCCCACCCACTCTTGTCTGGCACATATTCCTCTTTGTTTAATTATGTGATGATGACTTCCAGAATTCTCTTTTTAGAAGTCTACCCTCCCCCAAACAAACCCTTACTTTTCCCTATCCTCAGGGGTCTGCTCGGAAAATAATGAAAACTAAGAACTTTTTATGATTTCCCAGACAATCATATTTTGCTACCACTGGAAAATGAATCGACTAAAAGTCGCTCAATACCCCACTTCTTGTTACAGTGTACTAATTGAATCTTAAAACATCAAACCTTTGAAAATATCTACAGCTTGTTTCTCTTTTCTCAAGGAAGGAGGAGTAAGGACCATTTGCTCCGTGGAACGTCCTCCTGGCTTGAAGAAGTCCTTCTCCCTGCTTGATGAAGCACACCTGCCAGCTGTCTGCAGCCTCTGCCTTCCCCAGCCTGCTTGTAGACAAGGTCGTTTCTCCCGGGAATCTTGGCCTTTAACTGGTCAGAGCTCCCCCCTCTCTACTCTTGGGCCACTCTGTGTATGACCTAGCCACTGTCACTTTTTTTCAAAGATGCCATCTTTTCTCAGATGCCACCATATTTTTATTACTGCTTTAAAAGTTAACATCTAGGCTCAAAGATGGGTCTATCAGAGCAAACAGACGTAGAAACCCAAGTATCATCTCTGTACTGACAACGTAGGAACTTCACTTTGGTCTCCGCCCTCTCTCATCCCTACTGGCAGTCCAGCGGCCCCTGACTGCAAGCGTCTCCCTTCTCGGCTTCTCTATTCAAGGGCTTCTTCTGGCTGCCAGAACCCGCTTTGCCAGTTCGGAGGTGAGGGCTGAAAGTGCCAGTTACTTGATGGCTCTCAGGGCAGCCCCCAAGGAATCAAGGAGGGAGTGCGTTTAAAATTACCCCAGCTTCCCCACCTGGAGGTAGTAGGACTAGAGAGGCATAGCTCATCATATTGCGCTTCAGAGATGTTGCTTTGTTGTTGTTTTACAAATTGGAGGCAAGACCCTCTGCCAGCAAAAAGAATGCTACTCGCCTTGCTGTGGTGGTCTGGACCTGAGCCTATGACAAAAAGCCAGCCTGCTTGTATTAAGTGGTGTTCCACACAGCCTCTCGGAGGGCCCCAGCTTAGAGCCTCAGTTGCCTACAGCAGTGACCCACTCTTTATGAACCCCGTGTTGGCTTCTCCGTTACCTGTCCCACTCTCCTTCCTGTGCCTTCTGGGGTCACATCCCAGACAACAGTTCTTGCCTTGCATGACTGCTCTCAGGATCAGCTTCTGGGGAAACTCAACCTAAGAAACCTCTCCTATATGTGCTTTGTAAAGAGAGTCATCTGTTCTATTTGGAGAATGCAGTTACAAGATCAGATTTTCCTTGGAAAAGAGGTTATTTCAGTAATGAAAAATGTTTGCCTTCTCTAGTTCATTTTCTATGAAGTAATTTAAAATTAGACATTTGACTGAATAAAGTAGAGAAGCAAGGATATGCAGAATCATATCTCATGTGTGAAATTTTTGTACATAAATTCATAACAAAATAAGTTCCTAAGTTCAATGCCAGAGACAGCAATGAAACTGGAAATACTATTAGAATCACCTAACATGAGTGAGAAGCAACATAATGCGCTTTCACTGAACCTCAGATGAGAAGGAAGAAAGATGATAAACAACAAGTCCCCTACAAAGTCTCAGTGTGACCTCGTCAGCACTAACTCCAGTGAGAGGTCCTGCAATGCCTTTCACCAAACTTCTCACAGCATAAATCAACCTACTATTGCAATACTTTTTATGAAATTATATGTTAAATTTTATTCTCCTCTTAGTTACCGTCATGAATAAGTCACCAAGCGTCCACCTAATTATAAGCCCCTAATGCAACCCCTAGCTTCAGAACTTTCCCTTTCTTAGGCTGCTTTCACTGCTGTTTTCATAAGATCTCGCTGTGGTAGTCTGTCGTGTTGTTCCCCAAGTTTTTGTTGTTCTCCCTCTGGGCTCATGGTTGGAATGCAATTCCCTACTCCCTCTTGAATCAGATGTGGCCACGTGATTTATTCTGGCCAATGAAACGTGAGCAGAAATTATATGTCTCTTCCATGCGGTAGCTTTAAGAGCCAGTGTGTGATTTCATGTGCTCCTTTCCATCTGCTTACAGTGCTGGATAGGGTTGCTGATTTAGTCTGGGTACCAGAGTGAGCCCCCCAGCCAAACCTCAGTGGTCTGTTAGTGCAAGGAGAAAAAAAATAATAACCTTTTCTTGTTACAAGACACTAAGATTTTAGGGATGTTTGTAATCACAGTTTTCATCTGGCCTGTTCTCCCTTGTTTAGATACTCTTCGGTCATTTATCTTTCACACTTACATCTCTGGTTTCGGCACGGGTTTTAAATCTTGGGAAGTTTATGCAGTAGCCCACATGAACTTCCCATTGTATTTTCTAGCTGGACTTCAAGTTTAAAGGTACTGTGCTGGCTCAATTGTTTTCCTTATGAAAGATTAGTTTATCTTCTTATTTAAAAAAAAAAGCTACCAACAAATTATTAAGAAAGGGATAGGATTTTGTGGAGTTGGATATACTTTATTCTTATATCTGCGTCTGCCCACAGTTAACACCTCCCTATTTTTTCACTGGCTTCCCAATTTTTAGAGCCTCTTTAACCAACACCTGAAACTCAATGAGTCTTTGTCTTTTTTTTTTTTTTTCAGATTTTATTTATTTATTTATTTTTAGAGAGAGGGGAAGGGAGGGAGAAAGAAAGGGAGAAACAGTAATGTATGGTTGCCTCTCACATGGCCCTCACTGGGGACCTGGCCCGCAACCCAGGCATGTGCCCTGACTGGGAATCGAACAGGAACCCTTCAATGAGTCTTTATCACACTACCTTTTTATAAGAAAAATTACAGTTGACATTCAATATTATTTTATATTAGTTTCAGGTGTACAGTATAGTATTTAGACATTTACATAATTTACAAAGTGATCCCTGAGACACCACAGTTGTTATAATATTATTGACTATAGTCCTTATGCTGTACTTTACATCCCCATGACTATTCTGTAACTACCAGTTTATACTTAACCCCTTCACCTTTTGCACCCAGCCCCCAACCCTCCCCATCAACACTTAGTTCTCTATATCTGTGAGTCTGTTTCTGTTTTGTTTGTTCATTGATTTTGTTCTTTAGATTCCACATATAAGTGAAATCATCTGGTATTTGTCTCTGTCTGTCTGACTTATTTCAGTTAGCATAACCACCTCCAAGTGCATCCATGCTGTCACGAATGGTAAGGTTTCATTCTTTTTTATGGCTGAGTAATATTCCATTGTATATATGCACCACATTTTTTATACGATTGTCTATTGATGAATACTTAGGTGACTTCCATATCTTGGTTATTATAACTAACATTGTACTAAACACAGGGCTGCATAGATCATTTCAAATTAGTGATTTGGATTTCTTCAAATAAATGCCCAGAAGTGGAATTGCAGGGTCATGAGGTAGTTCTATTTTTTTAATTTTTTGAGGAATCTCTGCTCTGGTCTCCATCGTGGCTACACTAGTTTGCAACCCCACCAACAGTGCATGAGCGTTCCCTTTTCTTCACATTCTTGGCAAGACTTGATGTCTGTTGGACCTCACTACATTTCAAACTAGATTTCTCTGGAGAAGTCCCTTCTCTTTTGGTGAAGGTTTTTATTGGTTTTACTTACCTAATAAAACTGAGAAGTCATCACCTGCTTCATGGGGCTGTTATGGGGATTAAATGAGTACAAAATAAAGTCCTTAATCTAGGGGATGCACATGATAATGGCTCCGTTCCAGTTCAGACCCTTCACAGTTTCCCTAGCAACCTCCGTGGTCAGAAACATTGCTCAGGAGACTTGCTCATTGTGAAGTTTTTCCTTAATATCCAAGGAATAATGAATATATTGCAAAAATATTAAGTATAACTAACAGCTCATCTTTCTGATATCCAAAAGATATCCAGTTTTACTTCTAAACCCTATGGTTTATTGATTTTACTTGTACTCTTATTATTGCTACTGTTATTGTTTCTAATTGCTTCCATTTCCTGGGGTAAAATTCAATCTCCAGAACCTACCATGTAGGGCCCTCTGCCTACATAAAGTCCCCGTCCTCCCTCTCTGTCTGCATTCCCCATCAACCTGACGCAGTCTCTCCACCCTGGGAACACTGAACTGTTTGCAGCAATGCCATCTCAGTCTGTGGGCTTTTACTCACGCTCTTCTCTCTGACGATATTTGTCACACTTTTTCCTATTCCTAATTTTTACTTTTCAA
This sequence comes from Micronycteris hirsuta, assembly GCA_004026765.1. Taxonomy (NCBI): domain Eukaryota; kingdom Metazoa; phylum Chordata; class Mammalia; order Chiroptera; family Phyllostomidae; genus Micronycteris; species Micronycteris hirsuta. The sequence goes on along the minus strand of PVJI01002952.1, from coordinate 13,795 downwards.
ATCCTTCTACAACATCATGTTCAGTAGGAAGTGCTTCCAGAATACACTGGTTAGACTAGGTGTCCCTCCTCAGTTCCATCACCTACCCCTAGGAGGTAGTGGAATTTTTTTATGAAGAATGTGAATTTTGGAATCACGAGCTTGCTGGGTAGCTCCTGATCAAGTCACTTCAGCTTTTTGACTTCAGTTACCACCTGTGGAATAACATAACACTACCTACAAATCATGGGATTGTATGGATAAAACATCATTAAACATGGAAGTGTTTAGCATTTAAGCCTGACAATAATGAAAACAGCAAGCGTTTATATCTAGTACATGTCAAGAAAGTTAAAATAGTAAAGTAATAGATGGTAAGTTTCATTTTTGTCTCATTTATAAAATGAGACTTCAGGAAATAATCTTTCTTAAGGAGGCTAGGCTTTGAAAACAAAAGCCACCCCAACTCCCAAGGGGAAAGTGTTGTGCTATAGAAGTTATACCAGAAACGAGATTTCCTCATCAACAGCACCTCAGTCTTTAGGTCAATATATATTAGGCCATTAGAAGGTTCAGAAAGAGCAAGAAGTCTCACGTATTTTGCCCAATGTGTGCTATTTCATCCAGGCTACAGTGGAGTTTGAGGAACTCTCTCTGCTCTGTGCACTGTTTATGACAGAATAAAAGAAGGTAATCCCTCATTTTCCAAATAGGAAGATTGTTCAAAAGTTTTCTGCCAACTTGAATAGACACAGTTTTAGTTCATATGTCTGCTTACTTAATGTGGTTACGTATTTTAGTCACATTAAAAAGTTTAGAAAGAGCAAGTTAGAAATCTTTCTTTCTTTTTTTTTGCCATTCACAGTTCCTGAAACAATTTTGTTTTCACACACATCTTTGTCATCACCATCCCCTGTGCAATTTGTTTTTCTCCCTTTATCAGAGCCCATCATCTTTATTTCTATTTAAATTATTTAAAACACAGCTCTTCTTGAGCTCAAAGATACTGACATGGGAAATTTTATCCCAACTCACAAATAGCCATTCACACAGCATTAGTTATTCATCCTTCCTACGGAATGCGTAGTTGAGCCAGTCGCAACGCCACACCTGATTTACCTGGAAAAAAAAATGTGTTTACAAAGACAGCAAAATTTGATCATTATGAAATCATATTCTAAGGGAAAAAATTCTTTTAAAAAATCCTGTAAAATATTTTTAGCCTCTTTTATCTCTAGTTTGTCAGGTGACTTCTATAAGCATTTGAAACTAGCTTGAGGCGCAAAGATTGAGGCAAATGTGGCTTCCTTAAGTATAGTTTGTCATTTGAAAAGTAATTGAAAAATTGAGAGATTTTATCTTAAGGACTTCTGTGTAAGGCAAACCCTTTGTTGGAGGATAATTTTGTTGGAAATCTCTTACCTTACATTTAGAGACACACTGGTATAAATCTGTCTTGTCACTGAATTGTCACGTGTCACATGCAGCACTTCTCTATCTCAGTGAAGAAGAGATCTCACCGAATTCCATAGCAGTCTCTCCAAGACAATCCATCAGCCTCTGCTTGCATTTCCTTTTTTAAAAATCCTCATCCAAGGATATATGTTTTAGAGAGGGAGAGAGAGGAAGAGAGAGGAAGAGAGAAACATCAGTGTGAGACAGACACATGGACGGGTTGCCTCCGATGCATGTCCCCACCAACGCTCCAACCTGCAACCTTATGATGTATGGGATGATGCTCCAACCAACTGAGCCACCCAGCCAGGGCTACTTGCATTTCTGAATGCATTGCTGCTCCCTACATTCTTTCTTCCCATTTGAACAAAAGATCGTTTTCATGTTGTTATTCTAGAAGATTCAAAAACAGCATGTCTTTTAAGAACAAATTTAAACATTTCCCTTTGTTGAGGTTTATTCTCTTCCCTTCCCCTCCCCCAGCACCTTTGCACATTCTGCTTTTGCTCACCCAGTTCCTATCACCTCACCGTCCTCCATTTTTGCTGCTATAATGTAGCCTCCCCTGTGGAATCAGGGCTCCATCCACTACAGAGTTTTCTCTGAAATCTTCTGCATTAATTAGATGAATGGTACTTTTTTTAGTAAACTCTATCTCACAAATTCTGATTACAACTCCTGTTCCTGGATGATTACCCTAACTATAAAGCAGTCTTTCAGGCTAATGTGATTCTACAAACAAGGACATCTTCAACTTCAAGGATGGGGGGGATCTGATTCAGTTCTGTGTTGAATGGCATAATTTTTGGTTTTAATTTCTGATTTTCTATTTCATAACATCTATCTCTTATAGCTAACTTAGATAAAATCTTTAACTGAAAGGCAGTAAAATTTAATGAAAAATTAATTCTGCAATATTTTTATGCTCCAAATTCATGTAACTTTGCCATTGCTTTTTTTTTTTTTAAAGATTTTATTTATTTATTTTCAGAGAGAGGAGAAGGGAGGGAGAAAGAGCAATGTATGGTTGCCTCTCACATGGCCCTCACTGGGGACCTGGCCCGCAACCCAGGCATGTGCCCCAACTGGGAATCGAACCGGGACCGCCTGGTTCCCAGCCCGCGCTCGATCCACTGAGCTACACCAGCCGGGCTGCCATTGCTTTTTATTTTCTGTGGAAATACTTATTTGAGATGGTAACAGCTTTAAACAAGAATAAAACTGATGAATATTTTGCCTTGCTGAGAAGGATATCATGAGATTTCCTCCATTAGTCTAAAAAAAAATTCAACACCATCCTAGTCATATAAGTTTCTCAGAGACGCATTTTTATTATAGCTTTGACTTACTCCATCCAGGAAGCCTATCACTAATAAATACGATTAAAAAGCATAAGGGTCCTGGCTGGTGTGGCTCAGTGGACTGAGTGCCAGACTGCAAACCGAAAGGCTGACAGTTCAATTCCCAGCTAGAGCGCATGCCTGGGTTGCAGGCCCTGTCCGTGGTTGCGGGCCTGCAAAAGCAGCAGGTCTATGTATCTTTCAAACATTGATTTTTCTCTCCCTCTCTTTCTTCCTCCCTTCCTCTCTCTCTAAAAAATAAATAAATAAAAATCTTTTTTTAAAAAAATGAAAAGCATAAGGGATGCCTTGGTCCAGTAGCTCAGTTGGTTAGAGTGTCGTCCCCATACGCCAAAGTTTCAGGTTTGATATGCAGTCAGGGCATGTACAGAATCAACCAATGAATGCACAAGTAAGAGGAACAACGAATCAATATTTCTCTCTCTCTCTCTCTATTCCTCTCTCTTTAAAATCCATAAAATATTTTTAAATGTTTTAAGCATGAGGTATAAACAAGTTGGCTTTTTCTGCAGTCACCTGCTTTCTACCCCATGCTTTCTGTTTTATTGCCCTGTATATCACTGGTAACACTGATTATATTTCTCTACCACCATTTGGAGTAAGCCATCTTTTACTTTGCATGGATTATCACCTGCTTTGGGATACTAGGCTCTATACACTCAGTTTTGATATTCATTTTCCAATTCAGTTTATGTTAGCTCGTAAGAGATTTCCTTCAGTTTTGTAGTCTTTTCTTCTCTCATTATTCATTTAGTTTGCCTTTTATTTGCTGGTAAGCTCAGCCCTCATAAAAAGGACTAGCGACTGATCCTTTTACGCAGAGCGCAAGCAGGAACTCTTATAATAGCCTGCCCCACCTGTACGAGGAACCACTTGGCCCCCATAACAGCCCGGAACACCACAGGCCTCATAAATGCCTGCCCGCAGCCTCCACAGAGCAGACCCTCGCCTCTATGGGACTGTGCGAGAGCCATCGTCCTAGTTAAACCAGGGCAAAGAAGCAGCCATTTGTCTTCTTCTTCAGAGCCAGCAAATTTTCCCTGTAATAAATGACTTCATTCCGCAGCTGGAGTTACAGAGGCTAAATTCACAGCTAAGTACAATCCTTTACTCGTTACAGCACCTTCCAGAAGATTCTCTTTTATTAGCAAAACTATCACTTTGAGTCAGCAGTAAAGGAGGGGATGTGCCCATACAAAATTACTAAGAATAAGGGTGAGAGTCTGATCATCAAACTAAAATTGTTTCTATTTTTTCTCCTAAATGTCAAATAAAATAATAAGACATTTAACCAGGGTTTTCTGTTTGTTGGTTGGTTGGTTTCTGGTATCCCCCTGCCCAATTTCTTGTCACAGATCCATCATTGCTACTCTTCTCTTGTTCTACACCTGCCTGTCCATGCCAACCCTAAAATATGGCTGAGTGCTGATGGCCACCATCCCTGCACCTCCAGCCCAGCTTCTTCTTGTCTAAACCAAACACCTATAAGTCTAGCGGCTCAGTGGACATTTTTACCCACAGGTCCCACAGATACTTCACACTTAACATATCCTAAACTAACTTTACCAGCTTTTTCTCAAAATGAGAATCTCTCTCCCATAATCCTTATTTTCATTAGCAGTACTACCATCTAATAAGTTGTGATGCTTAATTTTGTGTCAGCTTGACTGGGCTAAGGGATACCCAGATATAGCTGGTAACACACGATTTCCAGGTGTGTCTGTAAATGTTTCTGGTACTGATTGGCATTTGAGTGAAGCAAGTTGCCCTCACAGATGTGGATGGGCATCATTCAACATGTTCAGGGAAAACATCCTCATGTTCTAAGAACAAAAAGGCAGAGGAAGGATGAGTTTGCTCTCTGCTGAGCTAGGACATCCATCTTCTCCTGTGCTCAGACATCAGTTCTTCTGGTTCTCAGAACTTTGGATTTAGGCTGCATTACACAACTGGCTTCCTTGGTTCTCCAGCTTGCAGTTGGCAGATCATGTGAGTTTCCGGATGATTCAGGTGATTATGGAGGCTGAGGATTTCCCCTGAGAAATCATACATATAGATAATCAGAGTTGACTAATACATGGGTAAAGGGAATAACGACAACAAAAATATGTGAGAGTTACCCAAACATTCTCTCTCTCCCCTCACTCCATACCTAAAGATCTGAATAGTCACAAAGAGCTGTCTATTTTATTTCCTCATCATCGCTGTCATCCTTCCCCTTCTGCCCCATGGCTACTACTCAATTTATGCTCTCATCATCTTTTAACTGATCTACTGTAATAGTCTGTTACAGACCAAAGTTGGCATCTCCCCAAAGTTCATATGTTGAAGCCCTACCCTCTAGGGTGCCTGAATTTGGAGATAGGACCACTGAGGAAGTAATTGAGGTTGTATGAGGTCAAAAGGGTGGTGTCCTCTCTCCACATGCTCACAGAGGAAAGGCTATTTGAAGATACCACAGGAAGGTGGCCACCTGCTAGCCAGTAAGAGAATCCTTACACAGAATGCAATTGGCCAGTCCCTTGATCTAAAAAAAAAATGGCCCCCTCCTCCAGTATCACCCAGCATCATGTCCAAACAATCTGAAGCCCTGTTACCAGAATGACCTTTATAAAAGTGCCAGTTGACCACATTATTCCTTTCCTTAAGAAAAAACAAATTTATCAATGGCTGCCTCCATTTCCAGAGTGCAAACTCAGTTTCCTCCATGATCTAGCCTTATCTGCTTCCATCACATCATTCCCTAGCATCTCTCCTCCCCACAGAGAGACATCTCCATTCATACTAAAAAACCTATAGCTTCCTGAATACATCTCTCCCGTGTCCTCCTCTGTCTGCATTACTCTTATTCTCTGACACTCCCCAAAGCCTAGGACTACTAACAATCTATTCTTTATCCTGGGTTCCCTTCTTTCCAGACCCTTCCCTGATCTTCAACATTGAAGGAAGTGAACAATCCCCATGCTTTGTACAACCATTGTACCCAATTCACATCTCTATTCCAACACTTACACATTGCTTGGCATTGTTTATACATGTCTTTCCTACTAGGTCTTGTGCCTCGTTTGTAACTGCATTTCTAGTGCTAGCACAGCGTCCGGCACACAACACACACTCGATGCCTGTTTAATTGGAACAGTGACACAAAAAAAGGCTGGGACAATATCAGGACAGTATTTTCCCTCCTATCACATCAAAAACACATGACCTTATATCCTCTCTGATGACTTTGATCTTGCCAGGGTTATCTCATCACTCCAATCTGTCAAGATTTAGGAGGCATCTATATCTTATATCTAATATGATAGATCTACCAATTATAAATTCTGTTTCTTCAACTAAGTCACTGATTTCATAAAGGGATTAATAAGCCCTGGTGAGAGTCTGAGGAAGGAGATTAAAAGCTTTCCTTTGCTTTGATATCATTCATTATCTGAATACTTTTACATTTTACCTGCCTCTCTACTGTAATCTAATCCACTATAACTTTTCCCCCTAAATCATATTTGCCTAAGGGTAAACCTGGAAATAAGAATATCCCATCCATTGTGTTATACTTTCATTTAGTAAGAAGAAGTTATTGCTTCTTCCCCACCCCCTTTTCTGATTCTGATATACACCACTATTTAATCTGCATACACTTGGCATTGAAAAAGTTTACTATAAGCTCTTTAAGTATTTTAGATACACTTTGAAAATGAATTTGAGTTCAAGTTGTATTATATTTCCATTATTTTTACCATATGTGAAATGGAGACTTTGGAACAGATTCGCAGTGACCCACTGGAGAACGTGCATTGGCGTTATTCATCAGTCTCCACTGAAGGATATCCAAGAACCACAGATGTGAAAACTATTTTTGTGTCTCCTGTAACCATGCTGCCAAGGGCATTTGTCACTGAATTATACTATGTCCTCTTCATGTGCACCCATAGGAGAAAAGTTTCACAGGTTTTTATCTTATGGGTACATCTGGAAATTAAGCAGGTTCCTGTTTTGCTCTATTCCTTAGAAATGTAAAGCCCAATTTGCTGTTCTTCTCCAGCATCTACTCAACGTGAAAAAGTAAATGTGTCTGTGTGTGCAATCCTGTCCCTGGTGTCATTCAGTTTTTTTACCCAGCAAAGTTATTGCAAAAATTCAGTTGTATCTTTTGCATTTACATATACTATAGCACATGAATCAGGATATAATTAACTTTCTGTCTCTTTTTACAAAAATAGAAGTTGAATGCCCTGATTGGGTGGCAAGTTTAAGAAAAGTTGCTTTAAGACTGATTAACCCCATGATACCTAGCTTTTCAGATGATACTTTTGCATTTACTAACTATAATGACAAGTACGGCCTGGTTTGAAATTATTTTGATTCAACATTTGTCTTAAATTCTTTTTTTAATCAGGGTATGAGTACATGATCCCAAAACCTTTGGATGGAAAGTAAAAATTTCAATTATCTTGGAGTGGGCCATTCTTATCATCACTGCTTACTTCCAGAAAAAGCAAACATCAGTGTAATTGAACATGATTCTTTCACTCTTTCAGTGTATCTGTAAAACGAAAGTCCAATTGTCATGTGTCCAAAGAACTTTAACTCGGTACCCAGGTTGCCCAGGATCTAGTCCTGCTGATGACACCAAGACTATGTTGTGAAGCCTTAATCTCTGTGCATTTCCATTTTCTCGAATCTGTAAAACAAAGGTAATGCCTTCTGGGTTCTGCTGATCAACTGAAACAGTTGATATAAAAGCACTTTGAGAAATATGCAGCGCTGTGTGATTATTAGAGAATGACTTTGAGTCAGAAAATGCATCATTATCTCTCAGCATAACAATGCTTTATACATAAAGCTCCCGACTTCTCTTAAGTAGGGAAGGCCACAAGAAGCATAATTATACATCCACGTGTAGGTTCACATGTTTAAAAAAAAAGAAGTGCAGTTCCTTAGCAATTTAGCCATAGAAATAAGGGAGTGGAGTGTTTTCCTGGCGAACTCCCAGATTCTACTAGCCAATTTCCACTTTTTGGGGGACTATATTTCCACTGCTTGTATGTATGTATGTAAGAATGTGTGTATGTATCTATTATTGTAGCAAAGGAGATATCATAAATTCTACCACTTTCGTCCTTTTATTTTTTAAATAATTACTTTATTGTTGTTCAATTACAGTTATCTGCAACGTCTTCCCTCCTCTCCTCCCCTTACTTTCGTCCTTTTTAAGTGCACAAAATTGAGTAGCATTAGGTATAGTCATGCTGTTGTGACATCACTGCTACCCATTTCCAGGACTGGCTCATCATCCCACACAGAAACTCTTTTCCTGCTAAACAATGACTTCCCATTCAACTTCCATCTATTGGTCTTTGTCACACATGACATTTTTAGCCATCACACACAAAGTTAAACTTTCTTCCATATAGACTCCCTTCCATATATTTTCCCCTCCTTGAAAAGTTGCTTTTCATCCAGATAATGGGTTATTTTTGTCCTATACTGCTAGCTTTTTTAATATCTCATCTTAAATATGTTTTTTGCTTGCTTTGGTGTTATAGACATAAGTGAGAATGTAGCATCAGAATTCAGTCCTTAGCTTGGTCCATTAACATGCCCTGCCCATACACTAGCTGATCTCATGGCCTTGACCCCTGGCACCTCAGCAGGCACTGGCCTTGCTCGCTCCATAGTGAGACTCTGATTTGACTTTGGTCCTGTCCACTTTGAAGTACATGTGACCTGGGTCACATGGAGGACAAAGTGAAATACTATGGGTAAATCAATACAAACCTACTTGAAACACACGTTCATTTATAAAGGCTAATAAATTAAATGGAGACAAATCAATTTCAGGCACAGTCTGTCCTTGTATTATGTATTCTCGTGTAGCATGGGCTGACAGATAATAGTTACCTATTAAATGTCGGTTGAAATAAATTCAGAATAAAACTTTTCTTTTGGACAGATTTTATAGTAATATCTAAATGTACACAAAAGCTAGGAACTATGTCGTAAAAATGAGGAAAGAAAAGTGTTTGATATATGCCAGGTAATTGTGATATCTTCATGTTCGTGATTTAACTTAATCTTTACATTAACCCAGAAAGGTAGGCATTATCCATCATGTCCATGTCTTGGAGAAGCTAAATTTGTTAAGCTCATGGAGTAGTAAGAGGCAAAACTAGAATTCAAACCCATTGTTCACTTGAATTCTCATCTATTTTTCATTTCTACACTGAGATCACTAAAAACTATTCTGAAGTATAAGCCAACGGTATGTCATTCATTTTCTTTTCTGTAAAATGAGTAGTTGAACTTCGAGCTCTAGACTGCAACTTGTGTGATAGAAGATGTCGGAAAGTTAGAGAAATGGATGGTGGATTAGAAAATTTGGAAATGGGAGGTGGGATGGGAGGGGAAGGGAGGAGGGGAGGGGAGAGGATGCAAATAACTGTAATTAAACAAACAAAAAAAAACCGGAAATGATCTGAGATACTCCAATCAAGTGCCACTCACACATGCTTCTTAGTCTCTGTCTTCAGGCTTGACATATTTCATCTGCCCCATTCTAGAAAATGGTGCCATTTATTAATATTTAATATTGTTTTACACCTTTGTTGGTGTTTTTCAAGATTTACTTCAACGTGGCTGATAAACATATCCAATAGTCTAGGGAGAACCAATACCTGAGTCTCTGGAATTTGTAATTGAAAAGTATTAACAAGACTTCCTGGGGCCCAACCTGTTTTGGAGTAATAATACTGTCATTAATTTAGGTACACTCACTTCAAAAACAGGCTGGTGATTAAAAATAATTTTAGCACATACAGTATAGAATATGAACATAAAATATGTAAAGAAATAGGTGAGTTTTAAGCTTTTAATGTGTTTAGGAAACAATTATTTTTAAAAAAAGAAAACAATTATTTAATATACACACACTGTATTTGCGGACTATAAGATGCACCAGTCCATAAGACACACCTAAGTTTTAGAGGAGGAAAATAGGAAAAAAAATTTTTGAAGCCAAAAATGTGGTAAAATATTTAATAACATAAATAATATAATATTTCACCAATGTAAATGTAAACAGCAAGGTAAGCTACATTCAGACTAGAAGATGCACCCCATTTTCCTTCCAAATTTGGGGGAGAAGTGCATCTTATAGCCCAAAAAAATATGGTATATTAATTGAATAAACAGAAGGCTCTATTAAGTACCTATTGTCATTATTACATCAATTGAAAATGTCTGAACTTATCAATGATGTTTGTATTTATAAAGAAATCCTGTGGCTGTGCAGTTAAAGGTATGTTACATACAATCTATCTTTCCTTGTATTTTCACCTGTAAGAACCACAAAGAAAGACTAATCAGCTGCAGCCCTTTTGGGAAAGATCTATCATTGTGCCCTGCTTGCTTTTGCAAAATCTTTTCTTCACAACTTTTTCTTTTAACGTGCATATCTGGAATTCCTCCTTGTCAGCGGTGAAATGCCTTTGTTCCGTTAAAATTCTGAGATTTTAAACACATTCTTTTTTCCCACTCGTTATAATCTGTACCTGGATGGCATAGCTTAGACCACTTAAAACACCACAGCCACTGTGGCGCTTCACAGGTAGGTGGGTTACACAGTCGCTGTGCACAGGGCACCCTGGAAAACCGCTCCACAGTGGCTGCAACGGCACCTGCTTCTCAAATAGAGGAACACAGAATTCCAACAACAGGGCTGACAGGTTGACCAAGCCGACGTCGATGCCCCTCTCCCATCACCATTACAAACAAATAGAGACGTTGCACTCAGACACGCTTGAAAGAATAAAGGTGAAACTCCAAAACGCCAGAGAGAAAGAAAGAACTTCAAACAGAGCAGTAAAAACATAACTGAAAAATACAAACACTCAGAAAAACAGCAGACGCCAAATGAGGCCCGGTCCACAAGACTTATATGTGCTGTGACCGGAGATGTGATCCTTGCCATGCAATACCGTAGCTGCAGTTGATCCCGGCAAACACCTGCCCATGCTATGAAAGAGGAGCCAGAAGACCCCACCCTCCCACGGAGGGACACAGCGGAGAAGTTTTTCACCAGCCTACAGATCTGGTGCATAACGTCTTGTGAGAAACCGGAATGCCAAGACTGCCCTTCTCTAAAGAGTCCACATTTCTATTACTCATTGTCTTAGTCATTTCATGATGCTATAACAAAATTACTATAGACTGGGTGACTCAAATGACAGACATTTATTTCTTACAGTTCTGGAGGCTGAAAGTCCAAGACCAAGTTGCCAGCAAGTTCAGTGGCTGATGAGAGTTACTTTCCTGGTTCATAGATAGCTATCTTCTCTCTGCGCCCTCCTGTCGTGAAGAAAGTAAGAAAGCAAGCTTTCATGACTTTTCTTATAAAGGCACTAAAGTCATTCATGAGAGCTCCGCACTCACAATTTAATTATTTCCACAAGGTCCAACATCCAAATACGATCACATTGGGGTGGGGTTAGATTTCAATGTATGAATTTAGGGGGACACAAACATTCAGTCCATAGCACTGACGTGATGCAGGAATTTCAAGCTAAGAAATTAACATACAATGGGTACCAAATCAGTGAAACCCCTGGGACTCTGGCATAAGCAGTCACAAGCAGTTATTTAAAAAATAAATAAATAAGTCTTGGCTGCTGTGGCTCAGTGGATTAAGTGGCGGTTTTCGAGCCAAAGGGTGGCTGGTTCGATTCCCAGTCAAGGGCACATGCCTGGGTTGCAGGCCAGGTCCCCAGTTGGGGGCCTGTGAGAGACAACCACACAATGATGTTTCTCTCCCTCTCTTTCTCCTTCCCTTCCCTTCTGTATAAAAATAAATAAATAAAATCCTTTTAAAAAATAACAATAAATAAGTAAATAAAACTATTGGGAACAAACCAGAAGCTGCAGTTCTGCCTTCAGCTTCACGGTGTTTCCATTGGTGAAAAACGCATTAAGTCGTCTCCCAGTTTGAACCATTCAGCAAATAAGGGCAAGGCAGATCCACCAGGAACAGACACACGACTTTCATGACAAATATGGCAATGCCATATTAGCTATGGAGCCACTTCCTGTGTGGCTATGTGGACATAGCCACACAAATTGGAATAGAATGAGATCTGTCCCCTGTCACCCCAGTTGGTATAATAATGAATTGTCTAAAAACCAACTCATAATTGATGCCAAGTGAAAGTACTGTGTGCCCATTAAAATATGGCAGGATTGAAGAAATAAAGAGTATTTGGAGCCTTCAGAGAAAGCCATTGGGTGATGTTGTTTAGTAACAAGCCCTCTTCAGTGATGCTCATAAACCACGCACACTGACGCACACACACATACAGTCCTGGCTGAGGCTATAAATTGAGACAGTCTAAAATAAAACTATAAAAGAAGGAAGTGAAACCATAAAGAACAAATTGAACAGTAAGGGGAAAATAGGCGGGTTGAAAAATAATCATATAGAACTTTTAAAAATGAAAAATTATGGTTGGATGCCTTAGTTTGAGTGTTCCCAGAAGCAGGCTCTCAGACAAAAATGCCGGAGCTAGCAGTTTATGAGAGAGGTATTGATACATGGAACTACAAGAAAGTAAAAAGGGATACGAGCAGGAGAAGGCAGCTAGTAACAGACATGCTATTAAACCAGCTTCCATGGTGGGCTACTCAGCTCAATTGCAGGCAGGACCACTGAAAGGTGGTGCAAAACACAAGTCCGAAAATCATCCCGTCTGAGGGGCGAGGGAGCTGGGTATTTATACAGCAATTTTGGAGTCATTTTAAGTGTGCTTGTGGAAAGGGTGTTTATTTCCCAACTTTCCCAGCCTGCTGATCCAGAAATAAAAATGAAACACTGGCAGTTGGAAGTCTGCCAAAAAACACTGAACGGTCCCAAGGAGAGGGATGGGCCACTGATACTGCACTTAGGCAAGAAGCTGTCGGGAACACAGCTAGAGACAGGCATTATCATCTGGAAGAATGGACCAAAGGAAATATCCTAGAATTAAAAAGGAAGATAGAGATAAAATATATGATTTAGAGGTTAAAATGAGAAAGACATCATTCATTAAATAATTTTCTGAAAGTATAGGTAGATTTTATAAACATATTTCATATATAATTATATATTTATACAAATAAATGCTTATAAGTTCCTGAGAATTATTTTTGAAGAAAGACATAAATTAACAGATTGAAAAATCAAGTCCTCAAAATAAATAAAAAATAAGTTCGGACACCACATAGTGGGGGGTGGGAGGGTCGGATTATGGAAGTGACCAGAGAGAACGACAGAACTTGTATGAAAAAAGGAATGACAATAAGAGGGGTAGCAAGCTTCTCCTTAGCAACAGTGTAGACAAAAAAGGTGACATAAGCTCGTCCAAATGCTCAGGGAAAATGACATAGAATTCTATACTCAGTTTAACTATCATTCAGGAATGAAGCAGCATAAAGACATTTCAAACCTGCAAAGACCACCCTGGCTGGTGTAGCTCAGTGGATTGAGCGTGGGCTGGGAACCAGAGGGTCCCGGTTCGATTCCCCATCAGGGCACATGCCTGGGTTGCAGGCAAGGTCCCCATGAGGGCCATGTGAGAGGCAACCATACTTTGCTGTTTCCCTCTCTGTCTCCCTCCCTTCCTCTCTCTGAAATAAAATCTTTAAAAAAAAAACAACAAAAAAAACCTGCAAAGACCTAGACAGTTTGCAGTTTACCAACTTGGACCCTTGATGCAAGAAACACAGAATTCAAATATGAAGAGTAAGCATATATGTTTACATGTCTTGAGATATGTAAACAAGTGTTGACAATAAAACCAAAAGCAATAATAAGAAGTGATTATCTGCGGGGATAAAACCATGAGGAAACCATATAACATCAAATGTTAGAGGAAGATATTGCAATTAAGCATTCTAACAGGGTTTGCGCTGTTCAGGAGCAGAAGGATAGAGGCAATTGATCAAATTTAGACCTTAAGTAAAATACAAAT